>VCRD01000588.1:197715-219150 GCA_006783055.1 Trinorchestia longiramus
CATCCTCCTTAATTCAAAGTGTCAATTGCATTAAAACTTGACATGGAAGAACAAAATCATTTCCAGGTTTAAAATTAGCCTGAAATACTGTATTTAAAAAGAACACATCATATCAGACACCCAGAACCTTATCAGTGGAATCACCATTGTGATACCAATATCAGAGACCCTTTAGTCCTCTTGATGATATTTCAGTTCTTTAGACATTCGCCTTGTTAAATTTTTCTTTTGGCATGGCTCCTATAGGACGTCAATTTTCAATGCATTTGGTACAAAAGTGATGTGGCACCTTTGTTGCTACTATGATATTGGAATACAAATAATAGTTCCTTCGTTAGGGTATCGTTTGTTGGTTACAATCATGCATGCACCGTCCGTACCTCCTCTTCTCTACTCTTTGAGTAAACTAATCTGTTTTTCGTGCAACTCGGGAGTAAATTACTTTGTCATTAATTTGGTACATCGCTTGTCATGGCCTTTTAAATTCACACAATAAATATTTTTTCAAAGAAGAACTTTATGTATTTGATAACAACTAATTTACTATCGAACCTGTAGCAAAATTAACATCACACGTTCTCATGAGACTGCTAAAAATGTTTATATATGATATTAGCAACAAAATAAATTTTCTTGGTCTTTGATTTTCTAAAATTGCTGCGGTGTTGAAGAGTAGAACAGCTAGGGACTATAACTCTCTTGTGTTTCCTCGAATATTTTTTTGATCGCTTTAGAGACGTGAACACCCAGCAGTCGCACTTGCGGGCTTCTTGGGGCCCCTAGCTGCATTCATATCCCTAAAACCTTAAGTCGCTTAGTTAGAGCGTTTCTTTCCCTAATCCTATAAGCTCAGCTTCTGGCAGAGTTGCGTCGTCACTAAAAGAATACACAGAAATGCCCGTCCTTACCATAAGCGCTTCCTGACTCGAAAGGTGTATTTAAAGAGAGCCCTTGTCATTGCACATTGCCAGTTTCAGGCTTACCAGCAACAGAAACGGTTCTTAGGACATCCATTGTCAGTAAGATCGAAGACTGGTTGCTACTGGCAAATTGATCTAATTCACCAAGAGTCAAGTTTCATCGATAAGTTCCGTTAGAAGTTGTCAGACTTTTACAACCCAATAGAGTCTGATTTTTCTTTACGGAGTACCGCATCGAAACTTAAGCTATATCTTGAGCTCCATAGTCATATATTTATTGACCAATTAAAACCGCTTCAGCAATCAACATGTCGTACGGTCAAACTAGCTATGGAAATTCAGCCAGCGGCGGTTCCGGGGGGGGTGCCAACATGTTTTCGTTCGGATATGCCCCTGGTGTATCCGTGGTGGACATCGTGTCTCCTCACATGAAGGACCTCATACACCCCCACTGGAGCAACTTCCCTCCCCCAAATCCCATGTGGCACTTCTTGCTGGGGGTCATCTACATCATACTTGGCACCGTCGCCACATTTGGTAAGTAATTCTGACATCATAAGATAGAACTCCGGCCCAACTTCAACAAATGACTTTAATTTCATGGATGCAAAGAAATTTATTACAAGTTTTTGCACTCAAATCAATAATTCTATGATAAATACCGTAGTTGAACTCTTTTGAATTTGAATGTTTGTACAATTTCAGACATACATGAAAGTGTTGAGAAGTTGGTGCATATTAACACAGTATGGACCAGTATTGTCAGAGTTTAAATTCTACGCTTAAATGCGCCCAGAAATTGCTGAAAACTACAACTCATGATTTAAAGTATAATATAAAAAATTAAAAGTCACAACCCAATGCAAGTGTATTTTTAACTATAATTTATAGAATTGAAGGCTTAATGTGAACAATATTCAGACACTTCTAATATAATCGAAATGGTGTATGTGGTACACTTTAACTCTGAGATGGAAATTACATCATACACCGTAGTAGTCAAGTAGACATCACTGAAAGCTAGTAATGCTTTAGACGCACAATCAAACAGACGTGACTTCCGACTGGATGTTATTGATCAAAATGAATTATGTAGTTACTTGCCGACCAACAATCAAAGTTACAGATAAGTAAGCACACAGGATTTTACATTTCATTTTGACGAAACACTCTGTGAAGCCTGTTAGTTGAGAATTTCATATAACACAGTTGCGTGCAGCTGCTGAGTAACTTTAAAATTTTATATTAGAGCTGAATAATCGTACTTTAAGATGTACAATAACTAATGTTAGGAATCAAAGTAAACATTGTTTTGTATAATTGCTGAAAACTAAAATCAACGTGAGCCGTCGTCATTTTGTTCGCATTCAAATTTAGTTCCTCCAATTTTTGTTTCATTACTTAGAGTGGGCAACTAAGTTTTTTATAAAGACCTAATATTTCGTAGTATTAGATTTAGAATTACATGACTGGTTTTTGATTGAATTAGTGAGCAAAGTTTGTGTGTAAGCCACGTAAAATATAAGCTACATTTTTAAATTCAGGTTTCTAATACTTCATCCTTCACGCTGAACCCTCCTTTTGTTGCTCAGGAAATGGGGTAGTGATTTACCTCTACATGAAAATGAAGAAGCTGAGGACCCCCTCCAATATGCTCGTGGTGAACCTGGCAGTCATGGACATGCTCATGCTTGTGTCCCAATTCCCATTCTTCGTGTGGAACTCCTTCAACGGCGGTGTCTGGGACTTCTCGCCCTTCATGTGCGAGTTGTACGCCTGCTTCGGTTCGTATTCTATGACAGAATCATGTAACAAATTCCTACCAGCATTATGCCCTTACTAAAACTCACTTCAACGGCATTTGTTCGCCTAATCAGATTCGCGACATGCTTAGCAGTTCTTTGAGTATTCATAATACAACCTCATTAACGTTAATCCCCAGATTTACACTTCAGAAATGTGTGATTTTTTCCACTGATTTCAGTCTGGACTGATTCTGTTAGTGATACACAGCTTCTTTTCTGGCACGGACAGGCGTTGGCGGAGAGATGTTGTGCGGGTCTGTTTTCTTTTCTTTCTTGTAATCTTCACAAAAATATTCTAGAACAACTGTAATAAAAAAATACGTTTCTCGAGAACTTTCTTACGTTGAAGCATTTGGCCTCACTGAGATATAATGACAACAAACGAAATTAACCTGTCTTCGAGTGTGGACATGCATATGAAGTACTGTACGTGCGTAGATCGATAATATCGATCAAATAGTTTCGGTTTATGTACATATTCTGCGGCAGTGATAGCTACTTTTTAACAATTCATCGTGTATTCCCAATTTGATTAATTGAGGATAACTACTTCATATGCGGTATTTCAGTTCATTTGAACAGTAGTTTCATAGAGTCAGTGAGTGACAGACTGAAAAAACTACTTCACTTGCATTATTTCAGTTTATTTTGAACGGTTTCATCATAATCGTGAGTCACAGTTAACACGGAAGACGTAATCTTGTGTCCTGGATATCCAGGATTCTGTTCCACGATCTTAAAACCTAAAATGTGCTTTAATATCTCTCATTTGTCTAGATTTGTCTTTGGCGTTGCTATTATAACAAGAATTTCAATTTGAAACGCTTAAACATTTTCAATCTGGGCCGTATGATCTACACAAGAAACTAGTTCTAAGTTCTGTCTCTCTCGAGGTCTTGACGTTATGTTAACTGCTATCCTGATTGCCTCTGAGACCTTGATATTCTTATGAAAGTTTATTAAATCAAACCGCATTATGTTCCAAAGGAAACTTAATCCCAACATGCGCTTCTGTACCTACTATGTCAGGAAGGAGACAAAAACAAAATCCCATTTTATGGTACGCTATATTTATTATATTTTTTGTGAATGCCGTTACCAATTTCTCTAGTTCTCAATGTCAACGCTACTTTTCAAACAAAAGGCTACGAATTGTTGAGTTTAGAACACATTTATTTTATTTTTTTACATGAGAAGTGAGAGGAGTATACAGAGAGTCATATGTTCCATTAATGTCATTCTATCCGAAGTTAAAAATTAGGGCAGTTTTAATCACGGTTTATGTAGCTTAAAGAACAACCACTATTTTCAACTGATAAATCCCTCTCAGTCTTATTACTTACAATTTTAGCTTTGAAATTGAGCATCACAGCTCGAGAGAAGCTGTCGTTCCAGCTATCAGAGATTCCTGCTTTTGTTACTCAGCAACAAAATTTTAACTTTTACAAACAAGTGCTAAATTTTTACCGGAGTTATTTCCTTCAGGTGCGATCTCGGGCCTGGGTTCTCTGTGGACTCTCGTTTTTATCAGCTACGACAGGCAAGTGTTTTTTATCTGTTATAATATTATGCATATATATGACCTCCCTTGATAAAGATTTCTAACAACGTTCTTCGAATAGACTTTTGAACCATGTGTAAGAAGGAATTTAAAGTAAGATAGGCGACATCATCAACTTTCTCAAGATTAGGTATGTATTAGCTGAAATATCTCAAACGATATCATTAAATTGGAACCTGTTTCTTGAAACCTGAAAACTGAAAACCCAATTGAACTATTTCCATCACAAGCTTATCTCAGTTACTATTCATAATTGTAATTTAGGTTTTTGCATGAATGCAATATGATGTTATAAGGTACGAAATATTCTGTTTTTAATTTCTGTTTTTAAGCAACAGATACTCAAAATTGTATAGGTGTCTCCAATAAATCCTTATTCAATAAAGTTAGAAATAAAAACGTATGACGCTCAAGTTGAACACTCATCAACACGAGTTGTACTAATTCTACAAAAACGAAATGGATTGATTTTCTTTCGAAAGAAAGGATTTACTCGCTGGATTAGGAATTTTCTATAACCTTTTTGCAAAATATGATACAATGCATGATCTCTTGGTTTGACAGGTACAATGTCATCGTGCATGGTGTGTCGGGAAAACCTCTGACCTTTGCGAAAGCGGGTCTCTTCCTCGTCTTCGTGTGGGGCTACGCGACTGCCATCTCCCTCCCCCCATTCTTCGGCTGGGGACGTTATATCCCTGAAGGTGGGCAGATTACCCAGCAATGTTTCTTACTACACTCGGTACTAATATTCCTTAAATATATCTGTCTTATTGTTAAATTATGTGTTGATAAAAACCACCTTATTTGCACTGCAAAAGAGTATTTTGGGTCGTCTCAGGTATCCTGGATTCATGTTCGTTCGACTACTTATCCCGTGACTGGAGCATCCGATCTCATGGAGTTTTCCTCTTCATCTTCTGCTACTGTGTGCCCCTGAGTACCATCTTGTATTCCTACATCTTCATCGTCCGAGCCATCGTTGCTCACGAGAAGGCCATGAGGGCACAGGCTAAAAAAATGAACGTAACGAATCTTCGTAGTGGCAAGGTAAGCTTTATCCCATACCGAGGTATTACCGCAGGCTGTAACATTATTTTAAAGGTGTTTCACGACAAAAAAGTTTATGAGTGCAAAGGCTTCACAGACCTTATACCGTGCCCATTTTAGTAAATCCTCATAAAATTTCACAAAACGTTATTGTTCATGGTTGGGTAATTTTCATGATCTTCGAATACGTTTTCTGTTTTTTCATTAAACATGAAAAGAATTCATGTTCATGCATTAAAATAGATTTCATAAAGATGCTGAGTTCAAGTTAATTTAACTCCATTCAGAACGATGCTTGTCGACAAACAGAGTGCATTGACAGGCTTTAAAAATAAAAATTACTTATTGACTTAAAATCTATAACTACCGAACGAAAAACCAACTCTGTTTGATACATCCTCTCAGCAACCAGATTAACCTTCATCATATGCAGCCAAGCTCAAGCTCTCATTTAAGTTGCTCAATTTTTACATGGGTGAGCTTTGTTGTATCTTGGAAAACTTCGGGTGATATTTCGTATACAATATCGACTCTGTGGACAGGATGATGGAGGCCAGAGCGCAGAGATTCGGGTTGCTAAAGTCGCTTGCATAAACGTGACGCTGTGGCTCGTGTGCTGGACTCCATATGCTGCCATCGTGGTCCAGGTATCGTCTTTTCGTACTCCAGATATCGTATTTCCGTACTCCAGATATCGTATTTTCGTACTCTAGATATCGCATTGTCGTACTCCAGGGATCGTACTGTTGTACTCCAGATATTGTATTGTCGTGCTCCAGATATCGTGAGGCCTTTGAGGCATTTCAAAGTGTAGGATGATACACCGCTTTGTAAAAGCAAGTAACACAAGGCTTAACGGTCGTCTATAGTCGGTGTCAGGTCCAACTATCATACAAGTACTCCATGTTACGTTTCGCAATATGCCACTGAGACCATTTAGGTAATGTGGAGATATACACATTTTAAGCTCCAAATGAAGTAGGAACTCCAGATAACTGTTACACAAGTTTCATACTTCTGAGATTTAATCTTTTTAAAAGTACGAAGATATCATCATTTCTGAACCTTCTTTGCACGGCAGGGATTGTTCTTCGACCAGTCCAGCATCACGCCGCTGGTGTCCATGCTGCCTGCGTTGCTGGCCAAGACAACTGCATGCTACAACCCTATGGTCTATGCACTCAGTCACCCGCGCTTCCGACAGGTCAGTAACAATGCGAATGTAACGCCTTCTTTACCGGGCTGTCACGTATTCTGTTATTTTTGTGCGTGACTCGAAGCCACGAAAGTGGTGTGTCACTCTGTTGTGCGGTGTGTCATTCTGTTATTGATAGGGTAGGTTAACTGGAGAGGTCTCGCATTTGTTTAGTGTTAGACTTCTGGCTCGGCTTCAACTCGTGTTTTTTTTGTTAGACTCTGATCGTCTTCTTCTTTGAATGCACATGTTGTCTGGAAGGTTGCACGAATTTTGTTAAAGTCATTGTTTGATTGCCATGCACAAGTTTACACAACACACTCCTTAATAAACCTATAACCGTACTTTCAATTATCACATATTCCTTCCTAAATAACTTTTAGTAACACTAATTATTTATTCACCTGCTTGACTGTTTCTCACTGGAAACGATAACGAAGTCGATGCAATTCTCATTTAAGTTATTTTCTAAGTTCTTTTCGTTGGCAAATTTCTTATCCATGTTGACCCACTCGTCTGGTGTGTCCTCCTGTAGGCGATGCAGACGGAGGTGCCCTGCTGCTGCGTGCAGGAGCCCGACGATACCAGCAGCGCTGCCGATAGTAAGAGCACCGCCACCGAACAACAGAACACCGAGAAATAAATTTCAACCAGATGTTTTTAAACGGAGGTCTGTGACATTTAGGTTGTGCATTTGTATATTATAACACAACTCGCTACTTGACTGCTTTACTTAGACTTATATTCAAAGGCTTTTTTAATGTACAGTCTATGTGTGCAGTTAGGGTGTGAAGTTAGATATGAAATATAGATGACCTGCAATCCGACACCCGTTTAAGAATAACTGATTCGAAACTGGCAAAGAATTACTGAAATCTAAATGACTTCGAAACAATATAAACGAAACCATCGTAAATGTATGGCAGTAACTACGCCAAGCTAATTTATAAGGAATTTTGTCAAAATTTCACCAAACAAGCACGTTTTATTCGAAAAAATGTACTTACCGCTAACATAGGAAAATTTTACTGAGCTGCTAAATTCAGCAAAACATGAATTTTAACTCATCAAAATTAATAATATTCTCCAAACTCAATTACGAAAAAATTAACAAAATTTTGCCTCTTCGTGGGAAAACGAAAATTCTCAAAAGGAAAAAGTTCATATCAATGAAAACAGAAATTTAGTGGCAGTGTTATCGGACATGTGTATTTTTGACGAAATCTCAACACAGAGAAAGTTATCTCTGTGTTTATTTTTGTTTCACTTAGCATTATGACCATACCACTGCAGTGCATTAAAAATCTTTGGCATTCAAATGAACGAAATAACACTACAAAATTAAGTCCCTCGGTTCGCAAACTATAGTTGTGAAAATAATAATGGGAATGTACGTTAATTGAAATATATATTTTCATTTCGATCACCTTCACTGCTCCTCGAAAATTTTCGTTGAAATAATTGAAAGAATTTAGCACCATAATTTAGAGATCAAATTCTGCAAACCTAAATGTCTCTCCTAACATTTTTTGTAACTTTCACTTGAACGTGAAAATACTGTGTTAATAGCATTATCACGAAAAATATTGAACAAATGTGCTTCTTATTTTGCTGGTTTTGTTTCGGAACTTTCATGGCATCATTACACAGTGTTTTCAAGCAAATGTCCACATAATAAAAAAATATCTGTGTCTATCGATAATAACAGCACCGTTTGAATCTGGACAGAAACGAACTTCCAATTTCCGTTTAAATAATATCATCTAACGATTGTTAAGATTAGTTTGGCTACATTGGTTCCTGTTCTTGTTCTTGAAGCTATGTTTTATTTGTTTGTCCGATTTGAGTCAGGTCTTATTCAAGTACATTGGTTTTAACGAACGATCGAGCTCTCCTTCTAGTGTTATTATCCTTTTCGTTACTTTCATTCAGGCGTGCAATTCTAACGTTAATTTGTTATTTTATGTTAGTAGAATTTAACTGCTCTATTTTGTATGAATATCCTATTAATTCGATAGTATAAGTGAACCTCGTATACGGTAGACTCATAAAAGGTGCTACGCGTATAAGGTACTTGAAACTCGTACATGGTAGGATGTACATGTATATTAGTCACCTCGTTTACTACAACAAAAGAAGAGTAGTTGAGGCTATGTGAAGCAGTACAAAGAACAAAGACAATAAACTGAAGGGCTACTAAACGTTTCATATAAGTGCCCTCTCAGATAAGGTAGACATACTGTATTTTGGTCCGCATTCCTCACCTTATACGAGGTTCATCTGCAGCTACAAAATGAAAAGTGTCTGTTAACTGGCGAAAAACAATGACAAATACATAGTTTAAAGGTATAGCTATAGTAAAACTTGATATTGTTCACATGGCAAATTCCGTTCAATTGTTGAATCCTGCGGAAATAAAAGGTTCTTGGGAGATGAACGCGAAAGCAAACAGTAAAGAACATCAGTTCTGTATCAAAATAATATGAAATTCACATTTTTGATGAAGATGTTGCTCCTACCCAGAGGAAGCAAGGCTTCTAAAAAAATGTGGGAGAGAAAGAAGAGACTCTCCAAATGAAACACAAAATGCTTCTTGAGATGAAAGTGGTTGGTTAAAGTAATTAGAACACATTATACATTCGAAGAAAAATCTTAATAAAATCCTCTCCTCGGCTTTCAAGAGCTTTGATTCACCTTCGAGTGACTCTTAACTCCAAGTAAATCAGTTCACTCAATTGGTGAACAATATTCCCGTATATTTCTGAAAATTCTTTTGAAATTTTCTAGACGACGGCAAGATTTACTGACTTTCAATTTGCCTGTCCAACATGTACCACAGATTTGTAGCTACTGAGCGGAAGATAGAACATAGCGTGGCTACCAATATTGACCTTTCTAACTGCTCAACTTTTGAAAGAATGTGACACAGATTGATTTTTTGGAACTAATCGATCAAAGAAAAAAAAAGTGAGTAATTCGATTCATCAGAACATATATCTTATATCTCCCGTTGATCCATCGCAAATTTCTTAAAGGCTCTTCACCAGTTCAACCTTTTATAAACATTCATATGAGAAAACCAGAGTTTCCTGATGAGTGATCTTCCATAATGTTAGACGTTATGAAGCCCAGAGCAAACGATTTTCTCGACATCAAGGTTTTTATGCACTGATTCAGATGCGCTGTCACTTTTGTCGTGAATAATTAATCTTGAGTTTTGTTCCTCACAATGAGATCAGCACTCGTTGGTTTCTTTCATTAAGATGGGGATTCAGTCGGTGGTTATTCCCCTTGAACTTGTACTTCTGGATGGTGTACCATGCCCGTTGGAATTCCTTGAACGGAACGATTTCCCCCTCACATGGTTTCTTGAGATTGCCGATCTCCAGAAGAGGGAACATCTCGCTGCCGCTCATGTTTGTTCGGAAGCAGCTGCCAGAAGAGTCCAAGTTGAAGACGTCATCTACGGAGAACTACCCAAGTAAAGGTCGGAGAATCTGTTGTTGCTACTCAAAAAGGGATTGCAAATCCACTGCTCTAGCTTCGCCCTGCACTGTCTTGAACGTGATGCCGTGGCGCTTCTTGAAATTGTGTAGCTAAGCTTCTTCTTGATCAGATCGCAGCTGACAGGCAGATTATGTCCCCTTGCTTGCTTCAGCCACATGAGCACCCTCTCATCGAGCTTCGGGTCGTGAGCCTGCGTCAGCTTCATGCGCTTCGATGAAACTCCAGCTTTGAAGGGCGCCTCGATTGCATCCTTCTTGATAAGAATGCCCTTCACTGTGGTTCTTTCAACTTCCATACCCCATTTCTTGTTCATCTCCCTGGTCAGCATGAACTGATTCGGCTCCTTCTTTGCGGCATCGATGACCTTCTTCTCTTTCAGCGTAAATTCAGTTCGGTTGCGCTTCTGGGCTGACATTCTGAGCTATTTTCTGAATCTCACAAAAAATTGAAATTCGAAAGTGCAATGCACAACATACACAATCGTGGCATAGTTGCAAGATTAGAGATATTAGTAGCCACCGTGATCGAGTGGTCTACGGCTTGTGGTGTGTATCAGGTCTCTGCTTCATGCGGAAAGACTGCGGGTTCGAACCCGGCCGTGAACACGATATGTTTCTCGTTGCTTCTTCGTGCCGTGAGCTCGCACATATCGGTAAGGCTTACTGGCTAAGCAGTCATAGCCCATGGATACGCCCATCAAACCTCCCGGATCATGGAGCTTCATCATCACCCCTACTCTAAGAATATTAATCTTAAGAATTTGAGAAACCAATGTACTAAATGTCTTTGTACTGTGTACTCGATTGTAAATAAAGGTTGTTTGTTTGTTTGTTTGTTTGTTTGGGAGTGGCATAGTAAATTTATTTTTTGTTGAATTATTTCGGGCATAAGCAAAAGTGGTATAATAGTGAGAGTGGTTTCGCAACGAGATTTGACTGTACTTAGTTGTGGGTAGCTTCTTTAAATAAAACTAAATAAATAAACTTTATTTCCAATTGAGTATAGTGTTCTTAATGTTAACATCTTATGAGTAGTGACAGTGTTGATCGATAAAATCTTCAGATAAGTAGTGATGCTTCAAGCGAGAACCCCGTCCTCTTCGCTGCAACTTGAAGTGGAGGCTCGTAGGGGCGTGTCGATGAGCGCAGGTGTGGCATACGTCAAGCGTCCAGTGTAGCAGCTGTTGGATATGTTCTAGATGTCAATAGTCAGGCACAATGTGGCATAATGTATAAATTAGTAATTGGCACCTCAACGGCGACGCCTGAGCTTGAGGGAGAGATGATGCGGGGCAGCGTCAGTTGCGGGTTGAGCCCTGTCGTATACGTATCGTTGCTGTGGTTGTGGGCGCGAGAAGAGGCGCAGGTGCAGGTTGCACGTTGGTTGTTCGTTAAAAGTAGTCGTTGTCGTGGAGATCTGTACTTGTAAAGTATTAGGCTAAGCAGATTTAGTTACTAATACTAGTATAGGGAGAATCGTCACGCAAGTAGAGGTTGTGAGTCACGGTCGAAGGTTGTTGATGTCTCATCGTCCACGGTTAGAGGAGCGACGGAGACTGCACACCAAGTCTAATAGAGGTAAGCGAATTACGGTTAGAATATACCTTAGAGTTGCAACTGCTAGTCTTAACAACACACAAACAGACCGTAACAGCAATAGGGCTGAACCCGGGCCTTTCCGCATAGCAGGTGTGTACCTTCATCAGTTGGACACGCTTAACAATTTCCAGGAGTATTTTTGTGCAGTTTTTTATCTCTGGGTACCTTAGACTACTAGGTCCTTCGACAGTTCTTCATTCCATTCATTTTTATAAATTTTTTGTAGATGAAATATGGAAAAATACTGATTCTTCAAACAGCTGTGTTGATCAGTAATGAGTTAATATTTTTTCAGAAGATTCTACATTTTAATCTGCTTTAAAAAGTTACGCATCTTGCCAAATTTTTGTTTCAACGGGACATTGGAAAACAAAAGTACATGTGTTATATACAGCAATATATAAAACATTGCTACGCTAATCAAAGTACGGTTGAAAAAATGTATACAATTTTAAAAACTGAATCATATTATGCAATTACTTTCTATTTGAACTCAATTTATTTGCCCCATAGTTACAATTATTTTTAATAGCATCCTGTCTTCATTCAACAACTTTAGTTCTACAACATTATCACCAAAACATCCAACCTAATAGGTTACGATAATTTTGATGGGTATCAGGCATAGATTTTGAATTCATATATTTTAGATGGCTATCCCTCGAAGTATTTTCTCTTTAGGGGTTTTGGGAAAAATGTAAGGCTTCTGACGTCACAGAACGAACATGGACGCGTCGAACTAAACAGGCGTGTGTTGTGCGTGTGCAGGAAATCTTTGTAATTTTACGCACAGAATGAATTTCATTTACAACTTATGGTAACTTAAATCTTGTACGTATTATAATTAATCTGCATGTGTGAAATTTTTTAGGAATAAATTATTTTTACTGCCTGAAAAAAGTGAAAGATTGTATCAGGGTGTAACCATGGCTTTGTCCCATTCCAATATGGCGGCGAACGGCGAGCACGCCGATTATGCTTGGACGGAAATTCCGTCCGTTCATAAATAAAAGAATAATCATCATTCACGATTCTCATTGTTGTGTTTCAATGAACCACTCACTAGTTGAAAATAATTAATTTAGTAGTTGGAATTATTATTATCTCTCAGAACTAACGTTAAATTATTACAGGTTCAGCTATCACACCGGCTAGCGGTATCTGCACTGTCTGATTCCTGTTTTGCAAATCAAACGATGAAAGAAATCGATTATAATGTGTCTAATTTCTTAGGGTCAAGCAAGAGTAGACAAAAATTAATTCGTTGAATGTCATTTCTCGATAAGCAGAATATGCAACAAAAAACGGACGTAGGGAACAAGTTGATTCTCATAGAAACCACTAGGCAATATTTTTCTCCATTTTAAAATATATGCATACTAAAACTTATTGTGAAGATAATTTTGTTGTATCTGTCTTCAGTAGGTACTACTTTTTGATGTCACTATTGATGAGAGACTTAAGTTCACATTAATCACGTCATTTATTACAAAGTGTCATTGTGCATATCATATCACAGCATAAAACCAGTGTTTCAGAATAATGTATATTATACTTATTAATCTTAATACCTTCCATAATACTGAACTGATTTGAGCCAGTCTTTTTTTATTGTCAGTGTGGAAACAAAATAAAATTTGTTTTGTTAAAATACTGTACAAACTCATTAGTTTTGAACATGTCTCTTTGTCTTGATGGCTGTGTTATAGTAACCATTATTTTAAGTTTTCTTCATCACTAATACCATCAGTCAGTTTTTCTCAAAAAACGCTTCAGCTCGTGTTGAATTCTCTCGTTCAATTCTTCTAGGTCATGTGGAGTGATTAAAATTTTAGACCTCAGAGCAAAATGTTGCTAGGAATTAAACTAATAGTTCTGAATTCCATTCAACTACATGACCTTAATGATATTTAACAATGACTTGTAAAAATCAGTTTCTTAATATTAAAAAGCACCAAAATTCAACTGTCACATGTATGTAGAAAACAAGAGTATTATAGGTATCACATACTGTTGTAAAACTATTTTCTACTTCTAATGAGGATAGAATAGAATATGACAACTGAAATTAGATGTTTGGTCCATTGTTGATTTGTTCTCTAATTCCCATGCCATCTAAATAAGCCAATTAGTCACATATATTTAATTTATGCACAGCCATTTCAATCACACAGAGGCATTTCAGTCTCTCACATGTACTACAATCATACAAGCTAACTGAATTAAAGTAGCTAGTCAATATTAAGTGGGTTATTAGCATTCAGAATGGTGATATACATTCTTATGAGATATCCAGCATTTGACTTGAATTGTTTTATGCATCAAAGACTGATTGTTGCAAAGACCTGTTGCTATAAATGTCCCTGCTGATGGGTGTTCTCAATTGATCCCATTATAAGAAGTGAACCATTCTCATACTTCTGATGCTAATTTATGCTAACCTAAAGACCAATTCTTTATCACGTTCCCCACATATAGGTATTTAAGCAGTATTCCGTGTTAACACGGTTGGTACACGGGTGTACCAATACTCTAGAAACGTGTTAAAAGTTATGGCAACACATTTGAATGAGAGTTTATGTGTACATAAATAAACATTTTTTGATATTTGATTCAAAAATAAGCAAGTGATGTATGGTGAATACTGTGATAATGAGCCAGAAAAAACAGTAGTCAGTCACATGTGCTGGAACTTGTGAACTGGTGCAAGTGTAGTATGTGGAATATTTCCTATGTGAAATATCTTGATTTTGTGCTCAATTAGAAGGTTAGACATCTAGGGATATTAGTTCAAAAGGTGGTCTTTCAGTTCTGTAGCTTGGTTCCTTTTGAGCCACTGCCACAATACACAAATGGGTATCATAGGTGTCTCAGCAATGTGAGGTTTATGGGTATCAAATGTTACAAATGAGCTGTTGGTCACCTGCTGCTGTTCAGGAGGTTCAGGTATACCGATGCTTAATTATTGCTTCGACTCATTCTGATATGGAACCACCTGATACATTGGCACTTCAAAAATGTCTAGTACTACTGCTGTATTGACTGACATGTAGCCTGTACTGACAACAGAACTATTAAAGAGGTAGAATCAAAATTGTTGATGATATTTCAGCCCATATACATGGCAATGAGGCTTGCATACTTACTCACCTGTAATCTTAAAATACCTATCACTAGAATGCTTTGAACTGCACATTTTTCACATGATTATCTGTACCATCCTAGGTTCATTTTTTCAGTGCTCAAGTATACCTCCAGTGTTAATATTATTTTCACTTAGTTAATATTATTTTCACTTGGTTGTCTTTTGGTTAATGTTTGGTGCTAAAATTGTTTCAATAAAAATGATAATGTTGAATACTCAATTACTTGATTTTTTTATAAGGTACAGTGTAGATTAGTCTTCAACAGTAAATTTAACAATATCTTTGTTAGTGTTTGTAATGTTGGTTCATAAGCATAGATACATTGGTATAAGAACACATATTGACTTGAATTAAACATTTTACATCTGAAATTAGAGTATAAGATGATGCTGATGTGAACAAATATTAACTGTTTTTGCATTGCTTTAGTTCTATTATCAGTGTTAGTGTGAGCTATTTTGCTTTGATCAATTGATGTTTTGTATGAAAGCATTTTTTAAGCAGCACATGTAGTTCATGTCAAAAATACATATGTGATCAGAGAATTTGTATTTTTCCTCATGCTAAAAAAAGTGAAGGTACAGATATTATAGTTGTCATTTATCAGTATCTGTAGTTGAAGTCTTTTGATAGGTTATTGCTCCAAAGATTTACCAATTTTTTTTGTCTCTTGTATTGTTGAAGAAATTACTTTCCAAATTAGTTTTCTTAGCTTGCAAGAAGTGTTATTCAATTAAAATCAATTGAATTAAGAATATTTTTAAAAATATTTTGCTCTAAACTAATGAACTAGTGAGTAAAAGTTTTTGCTCAAGTTTCCATAAATGAAAGCAGATGATAATCTTGATAGAGCATGTGGAAACTTAGATAAAGATATCTTCTTCCAACCATGGATGAAAATTGTCATATAATATTATTTTGAATGTTTACTCAACATAACCTTTTTACATCTGTCTCATGTTAATTTTATTGTGTGCAGATTGTGGGGATCACAGTGAAAACTTTCCATAAAGGTTCCTTCACTGTGCATCTTAGCTGATTTGTGATGAGTGGCAGCCCTTCTTCTGCTGCTCTCACATCTCTACCACATTACCATGATGTAGGTAATATCCTGGTTCCTTCTTTTCTTCTGCAATTTCATTGTGTTGCACCAGGATTTGATGCTTTTCATGAAATATCAAGGAGTTCTGAGCTCCACCTTCATACATGCTGGTAGTCTTTGTCTTTGTCAGTGTACCTTTGAGAGTCAATGCTAAGTGGTTCCCTGGGCTGCTTGTGGCAGTATCAGCAAAGTTATTCAGGGAGGCAGTTGTAGGTCTTAGTTTGTAGTTTAGTAGGCCTCATCTATCCTATTTTCTCTCACATAGGAGAGCAGCATTGTGTACTACCAAATTAGTACTGCAATGTTTTAGAACCTTTCTTTTTCTAGTTCAGTTTTTGGCTTTTACTTCTAAGTGCTGTGTTTCCTATCACTGTCAGAGAATGATATTGTCAATTCCAATTATGTTCTTGTGTTATATATTGGTATTGCAAGAGAAAAAATTACTGCCAGCATTTTCTAAGCATTGTTGCTATTTCAGAGTGGCAACAACAAAGCTGAAGCAGGAGGAAGTGGTGAGATGGAGACAACTTCATCAGAAGCAAACAATAGTAGCTCTGTTATGAACTCATTAGAAACCTCCATACCCAAACTCAGCAATCTTGCAATGACTGTCACAACAACGGTGACTACTACAGTCTCATCCTCAACACCTCTGCTAGTAACTTCATGCAGTTTGTTGCAAGCTACATCCAAACCTAGTTCTCCCAATATTGCTTCTCCCACTGTAGTTAACTTTCCAGTAGAGATACCTGCTCGACGACCAGCACCTCCTTCTTTTTGTGCTCATCAGCCTGCCACAAAGAGGGCTCGTTTTGATGGATGTGCACTTGGAAATAAGCCATTTACCACGGGTGAAGTCCGGCAGGCTCTCGTTCGCTGGAAACGAGGAAAGATGGAAGCTGTTAGAGATTCTTACAACAGCCATGTTGCTGAAAGTTTCTTTCTTATGCACGACGGGAATCTCATGGATATGGGCGGCTGGCTCAAGCGACCTACTCCAGAACTTCTGGCGTACCATAAGCTGCAACGGCTGGAAGGAGACACCAGTAACTTGGCCACTAGTGTACGAGATTCTGCATTAAAATTGTCCTCTAGTGGCGTTAATAAGAAAGAAGATCAGCAAGACCAAATGGTTGAAAAAGCTAGACATGAGGCCAGTGTGGTTGCTCGTATTGCGCAACTAAGAAAAGAAGGACTATGGACAGAGAAGAGGTTGCCTAAAGTTCATGAGCCTCCTCGGCCTAAGTGTCATTGGGACTATCTTCTGGAAGAAATGGTATGGCTAAGTGCAGATTTTGCTCAAGAAAGAAAATGGAAGAAAGCTGCTGCAAAAAAATGTGCCAAAATGGTACAAAAGTATTTTCAAGATAAAGAGCTGGCTGCAGAGAGAGCTCAGAAGGAAGAAGAGATGCGGCTTAAGAAAATTGCTTCTTTTATGGCACGAGAAATTCGTACTTTTTGGAGTAATGTTGAGAAGCTTGTTCATTTTAAAATAAACAGCAAGCATGAAGAGAAGAAAAAGAAAGCCTTGGATCAGCAATTGTCCTTCATTGTTGATCAAACTGAGAAGTATTCAGGAATGCTAGCAGAAAGCATGAAAAGGCCTGCAGATTCTTCCGCTGTATCAACACGCTCAGAGACTCCGTCTGTTGGCAGTGTGTCGGATGACGAATTTGAGCCATGCAGTAACTCGGAAGATGATGAGGCCACCATTGCTAAGGAGGACGATGACCCAAACCAACAGGCCACAGAAGTGGAGCTTCTTCAGCAGGAAAGTGGACAAACAATTGACGATCTGCTCACCAGTCTACCACCTGAGTACTTGGAATCTTTACGAGCACAGGCTGGGCATCAACCTGACGATGAAGAGGTTAGTCAAACTTTTAGAACCTTAGTTTTGCAGGAGAATTTGAATGCCCTTCTTGGATACTGGCAAATCACCGAGCTTGATGATGAAGGGTGTTTCGTGGAGTTCATTTTCGATGTGTGAATTGTGAAGTAATACTTTGAAATATATTGCAGCTATCCAAAATTTAAATTCTACTGAAATAAGTTTCTCTTGAGGGTGAAAATGTTCTACCTGTTGGAGAACCATTGCTGGACTAATAGTTTGAAAACCGGTAAGAGGCAGTCAAAGAACAGATTTAGTATGGGTGGTTAGTTTGAGTAGACGAGTGGTAGTTTGCTTGTTAAATATTGAAATTGTAATTAATGATGTGTGTCATCCATAAATTTGAAATTCATTTTCATTATGAAGTATAGTATCATAAACTTGCTTAGCTTTGTTCTCGACTTGAAAAAATTAGTTACAACTCTTATTTTAGAGTTCCTTGTGCGGGTTCATATTTAAGCATCAGCATAACGTGAAAAGAAAACTTTTGTTAAGTTGTCGACTATTTTTCTTTTATCTCTTCGATTTTGTATCAATTTCCAGTCCCAGGTTGCCGATAACAAAGGAGAGCCTTCCACAGCGTCAAGCTCAGCTGAGGTGGACGGTCCTACGACTTCATCTGATACTCCTGTTCACTCCTTCACGAGGTCAGGGAGGAAGCGAAAGCTTAGCTCAGCTACAAGCTTACCTGACGAAAGCATCGAGGCTCCTGCTGATGTTCCTCCTAAACCCTCCGATGCTAAGAAGCATGACGACACGAGTAGTGAACCAAAGCCGAGTGGGACAGATGAGCAAGCCATGGATGTGGATGATCATGAGTATGTTGCCAAGGACGAGGATGATGATGAAGAAACGCTGGCCGAACAGGAGCAGCATGAAGGAAAGATTGATTATGAAAAAGAAATTGCTGATCTTCAGGTGGGCTATTTTATGTTGATGATTATTTAGAAAGTCAATACTGAAGTTCGAATTGATTCTTGGTGGGATGTGCGCGTATTTTACTCTTGGTGCTGTATAATACCATTGTTTGGAATAGTGTTAATTCTCAAGTTGTATTTATAGATGTAAAATCAAGATTAGTCATCGGTTTCAAGTAGAGTTTAGATGGTGAAGAACTCGCATGCTATGCCTACTACCATTCCCTGAACATCATCTCAAAAAATATCCTTTTTTAGAGCTTAGAAATTTTGAACTCACCTTTTATGACTAGAAAATTATTTCTGGAAGAACATTGAACTTAGGAGATTCTAGGAAAATAGTCATGTTGGGTAATATTTTTCACTTTACTTGTTGTGTTAGCCGTGTAGTTGATTGACTAATTCAACACTGGGACTTACTTTTTGAGCAGGCTGACAATGATCTGTCTGTGGAGGAGTTACGAAGAAAATACACCACCTCTCCTACCCTTACACTACCCTCGTCTCAACCTTCAGAGGACGACGACGATTCATCTGATGAAGAAGAAGAAGAAGACATGGCTTCACAGCCTTGTTCTGGTGAACCATCTGTGGCTGATGATGACGAAGATGACGGTCTCACCGGCTCAAGTGACGATGACTCTGACGACGATGAAGAGGTTGGGCTCAAAAGTCTGCTTGGCGAAGCAATGGAGACTGAGCCTAGTGACAGCACAGCGGCAGCTGAAGCGGCAGACCAGGAGCTAGAACAGGCAACGGCCGTAGCGGAAGCCTTACAGCCAAAGGGTTTCACTCTGAGCAGCACTGCAGTCACCACACCTGTGCCCTTCTTATTGAAGCACACCCTTAGAGAGTACCAGCATGTGGGTCTGGACTGGCTAGTCACCATGTACGATAAGAACTTGAACGGCATATTGGCTGATGAGATGGGTCTAGGTAAGACGATCCAGACAATCTCGCTGCTGGCGCATCTAGCGTGCGTCATGGGCAACTGGGGCCCTCACCTCATTGTTGTGCCCACTTCAGTCATGCTCAACTGGGAGATGGAGCTCAAGAAATGGTGTCCTGCTTTCAAAATTCTCACCTATTTTGGCACGCAGAAAGAGCGGAAGATGAAGAGAACTGGTGAGTTTTGAGCTATAAATTTGAATCCAACATTGTTTAGTTGAAATGGTCTAAGTATTGGCTCGAATTCGAGAAAACTTCGTTCGACGTATAGTTTCTTTTCCTAGTACAAGATTGTCATGGCTTAGTATTTCGGTAGAATCTCGCTTACATACATCGGTAGGATTATCTTGGTATGTACAACCTCAAGGAATATTATGTTGGTGTTTTTCAGTAATTGGGAAAGCAAAACGCACTTCCATTTCATATCATCTCTCAGTGATACACTATAGCTGTGAAGAATTGGAGTATACTAGAATTTGTCTTTAGGCTGTTCATGTTTTCAAACTTATTCCTATCAGAAATTAAATTTTTACTGATGTCCGTGGAAGTTGAAACAATTATTGTAATTTTTAAAATTTCGTAATGGAAATGTTTCCTTTTTTTGCAGGTTGGACCAAACTTAATGCATTCCATGTTTGTATTACGTCTTATAAATTAGTTATTCAAGATCACCAAAGTTTTAGAAGAAAGAAATGGAAATACTTCATCTTAGATGAAGCTCAAAACATTAAGAATTTTAAATCGAAAAGATGGCAGTTGCTGCTCAATTTTCAAAGCGATCGCCGGCTACTGCTGACAGGCACGCCGTTGCAGAACAACCTGATGGAACTATGGTCGCTCATGCACTTCCTCATGCCGCATGTGTTCACAAGTCACCGTGAGTTCAGGGAGTGGTTCAGTAACCCCGTGTCAGGCATGATCCAAGGTAACAGCGAGTACAACGACAACATCATCAAGCGCCTGCACAAGGTGCTCAGACCCTTCATTCTACGGCGGCTCAAGAGCGAAGTCGAGCAGCAGATGCCTAAAAAGTACGAACACGTTGTTATGTGTCGTCTCAGCAAACGTCAGCGCTTCCTTTACGAGGAGTTCATGTCACGGACCAAGTGAGTTTCGACCTTCCAGCTTGATGTGAACCAAATATATTTTGATAATTATTCAGATTTTCAAGACAAGCATATCATTAATTTAGATCACTGCCACTGCGTAGGATGTGCTTTCCATCAGGTCAGCTGAGAGAATAAAGGATGTTGCATACTACAATATATTCAGACTTGTAACTCGCATACTGCTCAAGTTTCCATTTGAAACGTGTTACAAGTCTGCCTAGTTTGGAGTTAAACGTGGGTCAAGAGACGAAGCAAGTTCATTGAAGCTTTCACTTGAAATTAATGCTTTAACGAAATTCATCTTCTTACTTCTGGATTATTTTCAAGCTTTTATACCTGTTTCGGTAGAGTTTCACTCAAATGAGTTTATACCAGAGACAAACTTTGCGTTATGTGCCCTCTATTGTGTTACTTCGTGATATTTCCGCGCTTTGTGGATGTACGTGCATTATGAGTATTATCCATCTTGATTTTTATTATGGTCGG
Organism: Trinorchestia longiramus; assembly: GCA_006783055.1. Taxonomy (NCBI): domain Eukaryota; kingdom Metazoa; phylum Arthropoda; class Malacostraca; order Amphipoda; family Talitridae; genus Trinorchestia; species Trinorchestia longiramus. The sequence continues at coordinate 218,951 of VCRD01000588.1, forward strand.
ACTGAGTTAGCATATTATTAGGTTGTTACAAAAATAATGGCCGATTTCAGAAGCATGCATTTAATCCTTGGTAAATGAACAATAAAGATGTTAAACTTAGTCAGAATATGAACCCTGAGCAGCTATGCATCTCTGCCATCGGACTATGAGATTATTTATCCCTTGTTGATAAAAAGTTAATGGCTGTGATGCAACAAAAT
>VCRD01000588.1:219176-261252 GCA_006783055.1 Trinorchestia longiramus
TTTTCGCTCAATCGAGCATGCATAACAGCGAGATCATTGCAGTATCTCTCTGCATTAATGGTCTCATTGACTCCCAAAAAACTGTGGTGAATAACACATATTGCAGACCACCAGACAGTCACCGTAATCTTTTTCTGGTGCAACATTGGCTTTGGCAAGTGTTTGGGGGGCTCATCACGATCGAGCCATTAACCTGATCGTTTACGGTTATCATAAAGGACCCACTTTTCGTCACAAGTGATAATTCGGTCAAGAAAGGGATCGTTGGTGTTGCGCAGAGAGAGCATCGAGCACACTTCAAAACGCCTAAGCTTTTGATTCTCATTGAGCTCATGAGGAACCCATTTATCGAGCTTTTTCACCTTTCCGATAATCTTTAAATGGCGCGAGACTGTTGCAATGCTGACACCAAGTGTCTGAAACATTTCTCTAACACTGACGTGGATTTTGCTCAACAATCGTATGCAATTGCTCGTTCTCGAGACTACCCAAACGTCCTCTACCCTCTTCATCTTTAAGGCTCTCATCACCACTCCGGAATTTCCCGAACCACCTTCGTACTGTCCTATCCCTTGTGGACTCTTCTCCCCATGCTCGGTCGATATTGGCAGAAGCTTCGGAGGCGTTGTGCCCAAGTTTGAACTCGTGCAACATAAGTAGGCAAAGGTCATGTTTTGTCATGTTCATCATGGAGGGATTCTATCCTTCAAAATTATGTTCTGTCTGAAAAGAAGTTACAAAATATTAATGAGCACACATTAATTGTTATGCATGCCAAGGTTCATCGAAAATAAACTAAAAAAAGGTGTTAAAATTGCTTTTCAAACCCCAGACCTTCGAGCGGCCATTATTTTTGTAACAACCTAATACTTATCAGAATTATTTGATTAACCTTACAGAATTTTATTTAGCTGTCGTCGAATTGTGACTTTGAATGTCATTTCAAGTATACATCTTATTTATCTACTCATTCAATAATCTATTCTTAAGAGTTAATTTTCGTTTCCACTTCTCAGAACGAAAGAAACTCTAGCAACTGGGAACTTCCTTAGTGTGATCAACGTGCTGATGCAGTTACGTAAAGTGTGTAACCATCCTAACCTGTTCGAGGAACGGCCGACTGTCTCGCCCTTCATGATGGAACCCCTTGCGTTCACAGCGCCTTCTTGTTGCTGGGCTATTGCCGCCTACGACCCTTTCAAGCACGTCGACCTCTTCAGCCTAAATTTACTGCTGTGCGCTCTCGAAATGTCACTGACGGCGTTTGCGGCGCACCGTGTTCGACGTTTCCAATGTCCTCAAAGAAGCATTATAGAAATAGACAGCGCGCCTCCTCCGCCTCCGAGGTGTCCTCCTGGTAAGATTAGACTGCATGTTCGCCAGACGAACAAACCCAGCGCGAGCAGTCACGGTGCTGCCAACGGCGGACATCTTCTAGCGTCCACCGCCAGTGGGGCATTGAATAGGCCTCGACCGATAGGTTCCACTCCGCAGGGGGTGTCTGCGATTTCCGCTGCTGCACCTGCCACCAACATCAGCACGGCCTCTAACGTCCGCTACCAGCTCATCCAGCATCAGGGAGCTTTAAGAGGTGAGCTTCAGCGTAGAGGTCAGTTGGACCAAGTGGTATTTGGAGTCGAGGCTTTTTCCTCATTGTTGGTACAACTTTAAATTTCAAGTACAATTACAATCGGTGCTTCATCAAGTATCCATGTTTATTTTGTCTCTTCACAGCGATCCCCATCGCTGTAAACGCTGGGGCCGCGCGGCCAGGTGTCACAGCGGCGGGCAGAGGAGCTACGACTGTGGCCAAGCCAGCGGGGGCGCAGCAGTTGCAGGGGCTGCAGCTAATGCACACGGCGTCTGGCCAGCTCCTGCTCACTGCCGCCACCAGGCCACAGCAGGTCTCCTCTGCTGCAACTGCGTCTGTTGCCTCACCCACCACGCTGCAAGGTGATATGTTAGTTCGTGTGGGCCTTTGTACGGTATTTATATTACGTCGTTTTTATTGAAGCGTGTTGTTAATACTCGAGTCTTGTGCGCTGTGGAGGCTGTACGAATAAAATGAATTTATCCCGTCATGATGACCTGTTCTATGTTGATCATATGTTCTTAGGAGCTTATAAAGTTAGGAATTTCTACGAAACATTTCATCTGGACACATCTAGAATGAAAGCAGTTGGAGAACGATAGAAATAAATCAAAAGGGCCAGGTAATTCGAAGTAGAATGGGCTTCAGATGACACTGAGTGACTGATCCATGAGGAGATCACAAGAATATGTGACAGAGATATTTGAATGTAGATAGCTTGTTCGCTTTTATATTTTTGACAAGACTCTGAACTCTTGTTTATACACCCAGCCATCTTTCTGGAACTGTTAGAGGCTAGAGAGTAAGTATTGCGTGATGTGACTCTAAGCCAGCCGGAACTAGGGTTAACATTAAAAAACCCTCATCAAGAAAAACACCGGATTAGTTTTATTTATTTATATTAAAATGCTAATTTTCATAATTTTGTAAACGATTAATTTTATTCGTGAAGGTGTTAGCTCGAGTGGTGCCAGCGCTCTGCTGCAGAAGATTCAGTCTCTGCAAGGCTTCAAGAACCTACAGGGCTCGGTGTTCACCTTGAGCCCTGGAGGCCGACCTGTGCTGCGGTTACCTCCTCCTACCTCTGCTGCTGCCAAGCCTGCACAGGCTTCCCCTCCAGTCAGCGTGGCGCAGGTGCTGGGCAGCTTTAGGGTGTGGGTATGACGTTACTGGTTCAGAGTGTGGGTGTGTTGTTACAGCTCTAAAGTGTGGATGTGGCTAGTTTGAAATTAGTTTGCCTTATCTAATTTAGCAGTGATGGAACTGGAAATGAATTGATAATAAATTAACAAGTATGCGGCGACTTTTACTACACAGGATGTCCACGAAGAATGTATACATCGGTATTAACGATACCGATATTATGGCTTTAAAATTTATCGTTTTAATTGATTGCATTTTGGACATTTGATATCGGTATCGCTGAAACCGATGTAGACATATTTCGTCGACACCTTCTATAGTATAGATGAAATACAGTAATTTTCGAAACAACTTACGTGCTCAAATTTTGATGGTACTTTTATTGGAATTCAAATTTATGTCCGATTTGGACTGGGTCTTAGTGTTAGGTTTGCATTCGCAGTTTATTTTGCATTGATGCAATTGCCGAGTATCCATTGCTGGATATGCTTTCGTTCCTTCAGGCTTTAAGCGGCGCAGTGCAGCAAGCTCGTTCTACTCCCCAGGGCACCCCTCAGGGTACTCCTCAACACACGCCTCTCCCTACTCCTTTACCTTCCCCCACTGGAACTGTGAGTACTGTAATCATCTAAACACAATAACACAATAACTATTCCCCCACTGGAACTGTGAGTTCTGTAATCATCTAAACACAATAACTATCATCTAAACACAATAATACAATAACTATCATTTTTTTTACTTTAGTAAATTTTTATGGTGATCTGTGCAAAGCTCGAGTCTCTGAGTAATCTGAGTAGTGCTGCTTTTGTAAATTTTCAAGCATCAATCTGTGTCTTTAAACACAGTCCTGATAATTCTCAACAATATATATTTACTTGACTACATCTGGCAGATATAATTCGTTGTTACGTTGATATCAGGGGTCGGCAAAGTGGTCGATATCGACCCCTGAGGGTCGAGGACAGAACTCAAGGGGTCGATAAATTTATGGGGGTTGGAAGGGGGTCGATTAAGGATATATATGGTTGAAGCTGGTTTTAGCCATGCAAATGCGATTCTAACAAAGCAGAGAAATAGACTAAACTCGGAAAACCGTGGTGATTTACGGTTAAAGCTTACCAATTTTAAACCAAATATCAATAGCCTTGCTGCTGCTCACCAAGCTCATCCATCTCATTAATATCAAGTTTATTGATAAATAGGTAAGTTAGTATTTTTCATTATTCTTTTTTGATTAAAAGCATATTGCGTATTTCCATGGCAGTTAATATTATAGTCAAGTAGCACATTTGTGTTCTATAATTAAGTTCTTATCAATTTTTCAACGATATGTATTGTTAGATTTCGAAACAGTCGAAATTCTCTATAGGTAGGTAAACTTTTATTCTTTTCTTTTTTACTTTATATCAGTGAAGACTGCCTCTTTCTCTCAATATATATCTTCAAACATTGTATAGGGTACAACATAAGATTGTTTTGGTGTATAACATTTCTCTTTATTTTTGGTCATCAAAAATGTCAATAATGGTTTAACTTTTTTTTTCACCTATTTGTATGTGTGTGTGCATGGAGGGGGTCGATGTAAGTACAAATATCCTATGAAGGGGTCGACGAGTAAAAAAGTTTGCCGACCCCTGGTTTAGATGAAGTTGGAAAATAAAATTTTGGAAAATCAGCTTGGTGTTAGTTCTACCAGTTTGTTCAAGCTTCACTACTCACCTGCATCTGGAGATCATTCTACGTTTAGAAATTATTCCTCAATCATTTAACAATCCACTATATATCTTGCAGCAGTACTCTCCACGTAGTGATTGAAATAAATGTAAAAATTCTTTCATGTACTGAACTCTTGTGACACACTTATTAAAAGGTACTCTGAAAGTATGAACACAAGATTGTTTCTATGATAGACAGTTTTGAAATTGTTACTTGTTGGATGACAGGGCAGTCCAGCCCGACCGACTCCGGAATCTCGGTCTCCAGCCCGCAGCTCTCGCAACTCTGCATCGGCGACCAACTCTGGGGCTGCAGCTGGCATCACTTCCAAGCTGGAGGAGGGCAAGCGCATCTTCCATCTGGTCAGTACCTGCATCATTGTGTCGAGCGACTGCCCGTGTTCTGGTCTTATAGTGCTTCTCTTGAGCCGCGTGTAGTGTCATTGGTTGGTGTCGTCGTGCCTGTCTTGTGTGGCCGTGTTCAGAAGGTAGTACTTCGTTTGACCGCATTTTTTCTTTACCGTGGTATACTTTCTTTGCTCTTATTTCATTAACAAATGAGTTAAAAGTAAAGGAATAACGTGAGCATATACTTTTATTTTGTCTGCACCTCCCAGTCTTTCCCAGCAAAAATACCTAGGGTTCCTTATAGCAGTTGTATTCAATTGGCGGACTGCAGTTCAAATCTGAACTGCCAAGCGCTATCGTTAGGATCTCAGGACCTCCTCTTCAAAGAAAACTGTCATTAAAAGTATATTTTTAATCTGGGATTTTGAAAAATATTTTGAAGATTAAAATGTGTGCATTTGTAATTTAAAATAAATTGTGGGCTCATTCTAAATTCATATGCTCACACCGTAAGCTAAAATTATCGTCTGGAACTTTGTATTCGTTTATTAACGCCTTTCCATACTCACAGAGTGACTTGGAAGAGGCTCGAGCGGAAGCCCGCCAAATGAAGCTATCGACTTTAGCGCGGCTGAACACCCGGCGGTGCCGCGCGTGTCCAATATACGGTGGAGACTTGATAGAGGCGGTGGCTGTACCTTCCCGCCTCCCTGTCGACAGCCTCTGGCACTCCACCTCGGCCTTGCGCGAGCTTGTTTGCTCTGAGGAGCGCAGACTCAGTCTTATGAAGGTGATATAGTTAACTCGTGTGCATTCAAATGCTATGCTCATATCGTAGCGCTGGTCTGATATGATAGACTTCTGCTGTGAGCCGTACATGATGTATGGTATGAAGGTGATTTTGTCTCGCGAGAGGCACTTGCTCTATTCATGAAGCAGCAATGCTGTATGTGTGACAGGGCTTGCTGGACCGGTTCGTGCTGTGCGTGCCTGCAGTGGTTAGTAGAAGCGCCCAGCTGGTGCTGCACCACCCTGACCCCTCAGAGATGGTGCGCTGTGAGCACATCCAGCGCCAGGTGGTGCAGCTCATCGCCCCCGCCGCTCTCAGGCTTCATTCCGTCACCAACAGCCAACTCACGCAGTTCCCTGACCCGCGCCTCATACAATACGACTGTGGTGGGTAGTGGTGCTGACTTGCGTGTGTTGCCTGATTAAACTTGGATCTGGAACTACGTTTTTCAACCTTTATTGGCCTATACACACATACACCGAGTCACTTAACATTCGTGGCCTCCTGGTCAAAGACCTGTGGCCCTTTTGGGAAGCCACATACTCTCGGTTGAGAAACGCTGGTTTAGAACCTATTAAGCAGCTCAACTGAGGGCCGTGATATAAACTTGATGGGTTCGTTTCGGTCCTTTATGAGGCTTTAAATTTGTGTTATAAATATTATTTTTTTCGAGCTAATCTATTTTTGGAATCTTTGTTGCGATGTTCTTTTTTAATTCTTTGTTGTCTTAAAGATTGTTACCCTGAATTCGTTTTTGCCCGAGTCGGGTATTAGTTTCAGGAAGAAGTTGACGCTAGTAGAAATAAGAGAGGTAGCCCATTTCATTTTATGCTTTATTTGAGTCATATTTTCTGTTGTCACACCCAGGGAAACTTCAGACGCTGGACCGGCTACTGCGAACACTAAAGACCGAAGGCCACCGCGTGCTGATCTTCACTCAGATGACCCGCATGCTGGACGTGTTCGAAGCTTTCTTGAATTATCACGGCCACATTTACCTGAGACTGGATGGTACCACCAAAGTGCAGGACAGACAGGTGAAGTTCTGGTCTAAGAAGCACGCTGAATTATTCTTATGTATATTCCCTAGGCTTCGATTGCGTAGTCTTTTGAAGTGAACGTAACTGGTTATTGGGTTTGGATTGTGCAATAAAGTGAAAATAGTTTTATTGAACATTAGCACAACTCGCTAGTTTTGCCTGAAAGTAATTTTGTGCTGTTTAAGCTACGCAAATGTTCAGTACTTCAATAAACGTATTTTGAACACAATTTTAAAAATTTGCTTTGTGGTTAGCTTTTTTTATAGAAGTTCATTACTTACGGCATTGTATGCTTTACAGGTGTTAATGGAGCGCTTCAACCAAGACAAGAGAATATTTTGCTTTATATTATCGACACGGTCGGGTGGCATCGGCGTGAACCTCACTGGGGCTGACACCGTTATTTTCTACGACTCTGACTGGAACCCCACCATGGATGCACAGGTGTGTTTCTCTGGTGTTAATGTGACTAATGCTTACGTAATGGAATCATTTCGTAGGGGGCTGCTTGAGCTATCGGATGCACTCCCATGTCAAGAATTAATGTTTGCGGTGAAGATATAATATAGACAAGGTTGGAACACTGAGCGTTGATAATTTTTTAGTTTCGTCATTTTGTAGTGTTTCTGGTTTATCTTGAGGTCAAGGAGGTGACAATGCTCTGTTTTCTGTCAAGGGTTGTCAAGCGTTGGAAGCCTTCAAGTAAAAGTGCAAGTTATTGGCTTGGATAACATATACTGTTTTCTAGATCAATCGCTTGCAAGTGCTGTTCCTAACATCCTCTATAATACACTCTCCAGCTCTATCATTATTTTTTTGAATCTTGTGATACTTCATTTTATTTATTCGTCATGAATTCGTTATGTGTTTGAAATTGTCCGATGTTTGAAGTCGTGAATCGAAACATTAAAATTTCCTTTACTGTGACTTGTTGTGAGACTGTTTGGAAAGATAATCATAAAGTACAGGGATATATTTATTACTCACGTTTCAGTTAGAAAATTAACTTAAATAACCAATAGTTTTAAAACTTCAGAACATTTTAAACGTAAATATATAGAAGTTTACTAATTTTAAATGACGAGTTCTCAGCATGCATCGGAGATGATGTTTGAGTTAATAAACTAGTGTGGATTGTGAAGTATGGAAATCTGAGCAGCAGCAATGTGACGCTTAATTTTTATTCTGTTGTAATGAACTGGTCTCGAAAGCATTTTGAATAGTCTCTCATTTTGGAATGTCCCGATGCTTCTTTATTTAATATCTCAGCATGTTTCTTCTTACCTAGGTAATTAATATCCCTGCATCAAAGTACCCGAAACTTAATTAGATTTAATATTCACCTCGTTAACAGGCTCAGACATGGAATGTAGTTGCTCGTTTCATCTCATGTCGATTCATTATCCATCATAATCGATGGTGGATATTATTCTAAATAACCTCATTAGCCGTCGGGACCTGCGACTATGAAATTTACGTGTTACTCTTGAATGTCTTCGTGTCTAATCTCGATTGCACTTGTGATCATCAGGCGCAAGACCGCTGCCACCGGATTGGACAGACGCGCGATGTGCACATCTACCGCCTCATCTCCGAGAAGAGCATCGAGGAAAACATTCTCAAGAAGGCCAATCAGAAGAGGATGCTGGGTAACCTTGCTATTGAGGGCGGCAACTTCACAACAGCTTACTTCAAAGAGGTATGCCGGGATCAAATGCAGAAGCATATCTACAGAATTTGGGGAGGTTTGGTTATCGATTTTTACGCAAACTTATTTATTAAAGCCGTAGTATTTTTCCTTTGATGCTAAGTGTAACTCATTGGCCGAACAAAATAGAATAGTAATGATATTTTGTACTATTTAGAATAGAATAGAATAAAGCAATAGGAACGAGCCGTTTGGCCCATTCTTGGTTCAATACCGAAGTCCCATGCCAATGAAAACGCTTTTTTTGGAAAAAGTTTTCGTAGCTAATTGATTGTATGCACCTCTGCTTCACTCTTAATAGCGTGTCAGAGGGGTTCACTATTACATGTCGTGTTCGTTGATTTATTCGCCTGCTTCTTCACTTGGTCGGTTTAGTGGAGGAGAAACACGGTCCGACATCTCGTTCATGCTGCATCACTTCTACATAACTTAGTTCAATGCTCCTAGGGAGTTTGAGAATCCATAATTTGTTGGATGAACTTCATTTGTAGTATTACCCTGAAAATGGAATGAAATAATTATCGATACTTCTTGATCACTTTTTAGAGTAACTATGCGTTGATTGTTTATCGGGTTGTTCGTTGATTATGGAACAAATGCATAACTTTTAAACCTTTGCATGTATCGGAGGACCTGACGACAATCGTGAGTGGTCATCAGTTTATAAGTGGCAGCTCTAGTTTTTGGAAAGTGAGACGTGAGTAGGACAATTCATATTAAGTGATAGAATTCTAATATTCGATTATAAAAGACGTATGTGTCACAGAGCTCTTCAAATTGAAAATAGACCATGGACGTGGCTGGGACAATGAGTAAATCTGTATATAATTTGTATATATGTATGTTACGTGATGAATTTATTTTAATTGTTAGTTCTATCAATTGCCAGAATAAATTAATGCTAATTTTCTGACGGTATGAAACTTTTTTTTTGAAAGAACTCACGTATATTTGTTGGGCAGCAAACAATCCAGGAGTTGTTCAGCGTGTCTTCAGAAGCCGACGCGTCGCACAGGATGGCTGAGCTGCTGGACAGACAAGGTGGTCCTGACACAGCTGCTGACTCTGCAGCCAGCATCAAATCAGGTCCGTGGGGTGCATTGGATCTGGAGTGCTGTTGAACACTCACTGTCTTGTTTTCTCTATCTTCATGCGTGTCTTGCCCACTTGTATTGGAAAAATGACATTCGTGTAATTCGGAATGGAAACACGCTAACAATTGGGCATTTTAAGGGTCAATTTCGCAACTTTTCCGTACTTCTTTATGGTATTTGAATTTGTATGTGGTTATGGGACATTAGTTGGAGATAGATAGGACATCGTCTCGGAAATTCTTCACAGCGTAGCTTAGCTTTGGGGTGCATATTAACATCTTGCTGAGGCCTACGTTGAAATAAAAGTCGGGAAAGCAGGGCGAAACGGTAGCACATTAGCAGTTAAAACTTGTATCAGTTTGTTTCCAGCTGTCAGATGTTGGTTTTAGTTATGACGTAAATTGTGTCGATCCATCTGATATCAGCACTCGCTTATGCAGTAATGCTTGCCTTTAGTGATTTAAGTGTAATGACCAAAATACCTAGCTAATACATTGGCGGCAGGTGCTCTGGAGAATGCCCTGGCAGCTGCTGAGGACGAGACGGACGTGGTGGCTGCACGCTACGCCATGGCAGAAGCCGCTGCAGACCTCGCCGAGTTCGACGAGACCATCCCTCTGAACGAGGATAGCAACGCTAGTGGTGCAACTGCCTCTGCTGCTGCCAACGCCGGGGCTGAGGAAACCAGTAAAGTGGAGCTCGAGATCAATAAGCTCATGCAGCAGGTAAGTGGTCGACATGCATCTTTAACGGTGTTAGTTTGGGTAGTTTATTAAGGCTTACAGAAATTTATGGTTAAATCATCGTCATAGCAATTGATACTAGCGTATTCAAGAAGTTGATAGCAAGCGGCTTTCTTGATGTCAAGACCCCTTTACTACAGACTTGTGTTTCAACGGCTGACCGTTATAATAATAATAATAATTCGACGTCTGAAGCTCACGCCCTCTGTGTTCTAATGCCACTTGTGGAGAGAGTTCGAGGCAAGGAGCTTCGACTTCTCTTTCCTCTGCAAGAACCCAGCCTTCAATGATAGACTACCTGAACTGCAGCGAAAATGCCTTACTATAGTGAAGGTAATTGCTTGTACGTCATATTGAATATCACCGTCAAAGAGATCGTGCTTGTTATTCAGGTCAGGGGTGCCTCTTAATTCTCTTGCGATACGTACGCACCGAGAAGTTTAACGCGTTAATTGAGATTCAGCATGAATTGTGATGGTCCAATTCTGTTTAGAGTGTATTTCTAACCTTAGAATTTTGTTAAAGATAATTCTGTGTGAAGATATTCGTCATACATAGCTGAAGTTCGGTCATAAATTGAGCATTCACAGTAATCACTTGTTCGTAAGGTACGCTCCAGCTAGAATGGTATGGCTAAGAAAAAATAATTTAATACATCAAGTATCGTTGACTTTCTCTAAAAACTCAAAGTGAATAATTTAACCTGCATAATTTTCCCAATGTTGAGAATATATTGGTTATTTTGGGGTTAATTTTATGTCTTTAAATGGTTGGACTTTCAATCAAATGAAATAAATTTATTCTGTAATCTGATTCAGTTATACTAAGTACTCGGACAAAAGATACCAAAAACCTATTGCGTCTAGAAATACGAACGAGGAGTCAATGTTGCAAATTCATAGCTCTAAATTGCTCTGCAAATTATAAGGGTATATCTAATGAAATGAGGTCTCACGAAAAACATCTCACTTGTAGCTATGTTTGGAATTTCATGAACTCGATAATAGTAGCTCAGTGACTGTGTGACTTGAGCCCATGCCGATATTTATGCTTCAAATGAGCCCTCAAAACGAGAAACTTGAAAAATCCATGTCCGGAGAGTATTTTTTTTGCTACCGAACAGTCGTATATTTTCGAGAAGTTCATTTACTTTGAATGTATCTTAGTTTTAGAAGTCCTGCTTCATATAGGCAGAACATTTAATTTATGCATTAGTAGTTTAATTGATAGCCTCGTCCCTTGGGAAAAATTAGGGTGTGACTATCTATTATTAGGTTGTTACAAAAATAATGGCCGATTTCAGAAGCACGCATTTAATCCTTGGTAAATGAACAATAGAGATGTCAAACTTGGTCAAAATATGAACCCTGAGCAGCTATGCATCTCTGCCATCGGACTACGAGATTATTTATCCCTTGTTGATAAAAAGTTAATGGCTGTGATGCAACAAAATCTTTGAAGGTCGTTTCCACCTCTTGTTTAGACCTAAAAGTTTTACCATCCAAAAATGTGCTTAAGTGCTTGAATAAATGATAATCAGTAGGTGAAAGATCTGGAGAATATGATGTGGTAAAGTCTCGTATCCCAGTTCTGTGAGTTTCTGGACGGTCATTCTTGCAACATGTGGTCGCGCGTTATCGTGGAGCAGAATTGGACCACGTCGATTCACTAATGCCGGTCTCTTTTCGCTCAATCGAGCATGCATAACAGCGAGATCATTGCAGTATCTCTCTGCATTAATGGTCTCATTGACTCCCAAAAAACTGTAGTGAATAACACTTATTGCAGACCACCAGACAGTCACCATAATCTTTTTCTGGTGCAACATTGGCTTTGGCAAGTGTTTGGGGGGCTCATCACGATCGAGCCATTAACCTGATCGTTTACGGTTATCATAAAGGACCCACTTTTCGTCACAAGTGACAATTCGGTCAAGAAAGGGATCGTTGGTGTTGCGCAGAGAGAGCATCGAACACACTTGTAAACGCCTAAGCTTTTGATTCTCATTGAGCTCATGAGGAACCCATTTATCGAACTTTTTCACCTTTCCAATAATCTTCAAATGGCGCGAGACTGTTGCAATGCTGACACCAAGTGTCTGAGATATTTCTCTAACACATTGACGTGGATTTTGCTCAACAACCGCATGCAATTGCTCGTTCTCGAGACTACCCAAACGTCCTCTACCCTCTTCATCTTTAAGGCTCTTCATCACCACTCCGGAATTTCACGAACCACCTTCGTACTGTCCGATCCCTTGTGGACTCTTCTCCCCATGCTCGGTTGATATTGGCAGAAGCTTCGGAGGCGTTGTGCCCAAGTTTGAACTCGTGCAACATAAGTAGGCGAAGGTCATGTTTTGTCATGTTCATCATGGAGTGATTCTATCCTTCAAAATTATGTTCTGTCTGAAAAGAAGTTACAAAATATTAATGAGCACACATTAATTGTTATGCATGCCAAGGTTCATCGAAAATAAACTAAAAAAGTTTTGTTAGAATTACTTTTCAAACCCCAGACCTTGGAGCGGCCATTATTTTTGTAACAACCTGATAATTTCTCGGTTTTGAAGAAAGAAGTTCAGAGCTGGCTTACATCACTGTAAGGTTCATATTTGCTTGTTTTTTGGCGTGCCGTTGAGCGTATCAGATATACCACCAGCTTGGTCGACTGGTGAGCGAATCTGCTTGCGAGCGGAAAGACCCGGGTTCGAATCCCGCTGCCGACATGGTTGACGCGGCTAGAAATACGGCATGGGTCTTGGGTAAACGACCGAATAATTATCGAAGTAATTATCTGACCCAAGAATGGGCCAGAAGGTTCGTTCCTATAGCCTCATTCTATTCTATATGTAGCAGAACGCGTTCTGTAATTGTTGGATGTATCAAAAATTATTAATTTTAACCGTACAGATTGAATTTCCAGTCTGGCTTGATCCAGGCTTTGCTAGTATAATAAACAAGCCAATGCGAATCCTTGGATTTAAAGCAGTTAGTGAAAAGTATTTTGCAGAAAGAGTTGATATTTACTTGTTAAATTTCAGTTGACTGGCGTGGAGCGGTATGCGATGCACGTGCTGGAAAGCGCAGACGAAGGCATTGCTCTGGAGCAGCACCGCCTGGAACAGCAGCTAGAGCAGCAGAAGCGAGAGTGGGAGCTGGACAGACAGCGCGCCTTGCAGTCCACCGATCCTCTCATGCGCACCGGCGTCAAGAGACCTCTACAGGATGACGACGATGAAGAGGATGACGACCCTCTCACCGTGCCTGCTGATCAGGTTAACGAGCGTAGCGGTAGTGATGATAGCGATGATGACGAAGGCAGTGACAGCAGCAGTAGTAGTAGTAGTAATGAGGGTGCTTCTGACAGTGAAGGTGAGGGTGGTCGGGATGATAGTGATTCAGATAAGATTTCTAATAACAAAAAGAATTATAGTAGAAATTGTAGACGTTCTAAAACGCCTGATGAGGAGAAGGAGGAGAGGGAGGAGAAGGAAGAAGAGAAAGAGGAGAAAGAGGAGAAAGAGGAGGAGAAAGAAAAGGAGGGAGAAGGGATGCACGAATCAACTCCTCGAACACGCTCACGCGTCCAGGTAGATATTGACTTGTGGACGTTGGACGAGCGCGACAAAAGTTGCGGACGCGACTCTGCATCCGGCAACAGGAATTCTGTCCTTGCTGGTGACGCCTTCGGTGACTCTCCTAACGCTGGCGTCAACGATGACGACGAAAGCATTGATCAGTCCTCTTCTCCGACTCCTGCTGATGCAAACTGTGCAGAAGTAGACATTAATATTGATGATCAAATGGTGTATAATAATGATGTTGCTCTGCCATCTCGTTCAAACGGTGATGTTGAGTCTGCTGCTGTGGTGAGTCATGATTACCAACTAAATAACGGTGATGAAGCCTCATTGATGCCCGTTGATCAAGCTGTAGGTGATGGAACCGTTTTAGCAGACGTAACAGATGATGGGACCCCGACTGTTACCAAGCTGAAGTTAGATTTAGTGAATACCAATGACACGGTTTCTGCCGACCTCTCAGTTCCTAATGGTGGTGATGGCGTGGGGTGAATTGGCTTTGACGCGTCATGTAGATAATCTGTATCTCGAATCTCCTTTGATTTTTCTTTATAAAGCAGTGAAATGCGGAACCAATGTATCTTGGTGCTCCTTGTTTAGGGGAATGAGGGAATGATTGGAGACAACTCATCGTTTACACATGCTAGTGTAACCGCCTTGACAGTCATAGATATATTTGGCTCCCTGAGGTTATATTCCTGCCTTATGTTTCGTGAAGCACAGCCCGGCAGCATCCACTATTTACTCCTGTTGTAGAGGTTCCTACTTCCTGGACTAGTGATTGCCAAAAAAGATGAAAACGAATGCAGGTTATGTCAGTACCATATGTCGGATAGTCAGTGACCCACACACATTTTTCATCCATTTGTTTTCTGGGACTCATTTTGTCTTCTGGAAAACATCCGTCTCGCTCCACACTTTTCACTCTAGCAATTCATTCTTCTATTCAAAATTATCTCTCCCTCAAGCACGCTGTCCTCTGTACCTTTCGTGACTTCTTGAATAAAATGCTGCTCACTTTCATCTGAACATGCTTACTTCACATCTTAACGCACTACACGCTAATCTATCCGACAGCACTCGCTTAACATGTCCTCTTAAGCACGTTTTATTTTACTGCACCGTTAATCTGTTTCATTCCAACCATGCTCCTCTATACTTTCGCCTCTGGTACGCCTATTGTTCTACGCTGCCACTCTGTTTCATGATCTCAGCTCCAAGCATAGGTGTAAAGGTAGCTTCTTCATGCCTATCATTGTCTTCATCTCGCACTCGTGTTTTTGTACACAGGAGCTAATCTTTATGGTCTGTTACTTTGCTATGTGTTAACATCACAACTTCTATTGGGGGGTGCAATGTCAAACATTCAATATTTATTGTCATCTTATGGTTCTTTGACTTACAAGGCTTGTTTAATTTCACATGATGATCGCCTTAATTGTGCGGAAACAAGGATGCATCAAATATATTAGTTTTAATTAAAGTACAGTTATTCATGTTCGTTTAGTTAATGGATGCGAATGCGTGACTATTACGAAGGAAAATTGATTATGTATTGAATTTGTCATGGAGGTTCTAATAGTTGTATTTTGTGACTGAGGAATTGAGTTTTTGTTTCTTTTTAGCAAATATTTTTTGAGAGCCTTTTAGAAGATTAATTTTATCATAAAGAATATTCAGGTCCGTATGAGCTACGCTAATTTCTGTTGGACTGATTTTGTGACTATCACTTTACTGCATGTCTCACTAGCATGGGCTCAATTCTTCAATATATTGGTATCAGACACATCAAATCAGAAAGAGTAACCTTGCCAGAATTGAACAGAATTTCTCTTATTAACGATTTGAGAGTTTAGACTGCCTCTTCTATCTTTCTTTGCAACGTTAAAACGGTTCATAATATCAGTGAGTAGTGTTTCTCGCAGCATAATCTATTTAATGGGGGAATTGTCTGAACCGACTACTCCTCAAAACGACTCGGTCTCGCAGTAAAATAATAGGTAGATGCAATGGTGCATAATTATTTATTGTTGGTTTGATTCTTGCTTCTGGAAGTCTTGCGAACCCGAGTGAAATGATGATTTTCAGCATCGTAACTTTTGTCTCTACGGGGATCCTAAATTAGTAAATTAATACAAATGAATTTGGTGTTAATTCAACTGTTGAGCATTGTCGTTTGGTCACAGCGCTTGATTATTGAGTAGAGCTTAAGTCGCTACTGATTTAGAGAACTCGCCTGTCATGAATCGAATTTTTAACTATGCTTGCCTACTCAAAATACTCCAATCGTAAATTTTTTGCGGTTTGTCGTAATGAAGCATCTGAATGTGACTCGTTTAGTCATTAACTTCATCGATTTTAGTGATGTTCTTTTAGTCAATAGTCCCAAGTGTGCATTAAATAACAAATCGTAATTTTATAACATAATCAAAATCGTGACATACAACGCGAAATTGCTAAAATAGCTTCTAAGTTTATTGAAATATCACAAAATCTTAAGTGACTGCGTACAGATTTTCCCCTAATTTCTGAACGATGTTTACTCGGTTGTTGGTAAGATATGCCGGACGAGCGAGCATTTTGGGGGCTGCTGCCGCTGTAGAGATTCTGTTGTTTCACTTCTTCATCCTCGATCATGTTTTGTTATTGAAACGTTTTCATGGGCTAAACTAGCAAAATCTAATTTTCAATTCGTTATTATTCGATGCAGTTGTTTAGATGCAGTTTGTTTGAAGTTACGGATGCTCTGTAGTTCTTTCTTTGCTCCGGTATGAATTATTCTAGCTTTCAGCAGGATTCTTCGTGGGAGAATTTGAACGTTCTTTTAGAAGTGTTTAGTTCGAAAATGGATTGACGGTTTTCTCGATTGATTGATAAAAATCTGACTTGGTTTCTGTTCTTGGCTCGTGTGAGATAAAAGTTCCGAATATGATGACGTTTAGTGCTACGTGCTGATCTAATTTTAGTAAAGGAGACTTGTTATTTTTTTGCCTGTTTTGAGGTCAGTTCCGTACTTTAAAAATGATCATAATATTATTTTAAAATTCTTTTTGAAAATTGCAATGTTATTGTTATAACAAGTAACAATCTCTTTTTCAAATACTTTTATCTGTAATTTATTCTCTTGTGGTGGAACAACCTGATGTTTCTGCAATTAGGTGTGTATGCTGTCGAGCTTTTCCCTTATTATTACTTACGAATGAGAGGTCAGCCCTGGTCCTGCAATTTCAGCTCAGGGATACTACGCTTCTCACAACTTACGGCGGGTGTTGAAATTCAACTGTTGGCGGGTGAAATTCACGTAGATGAAGTCTCTTTTCTGATAAAATTATGATTTATTCACGTCTTAAACCTCAATTGTTAAATCAATATTGTAGTTTTGTGCTATGTGTTAAAATATTGCCCTTTACTGAATAGTAAGAATTGTTGGAACTCATTGTGGGGTTGTTTCCATTATTAGGTAAATTTTGAACATTTTCCTTTCAGACGTGTTCGAATCGCGAATGATTTCTGTTCTTTTCTTTTGTGTCCTTTATTGGGAGTGTTCTTTAATTTTATTCCTAATATTCGTTTTCTAGTGCATCTGAGTTGTGTTTACTGTTAGAATAACGACAGTGATAACACTATGCTGAGAACTCGGATACCTACTCCCATTTTCTCAACGTTGCAGTGCCCTAAAAATTAGGTGGCTACCTCTGGATACGGTGCATCACTGCTGAAATCTCTTTGATTGTAGCTGCGGTGGTTAAACCAGAAACATAATAGTAATAAAACAACGAAAGAACGAATAATTCAGAGTTGGCAGCAGTTGCTAGAAGTGATATTTCGTATGGGGATCTGTCTCATCCATCTAACTTCATTCCAATCCGAAAAATTGTAAAAAAGTCGGAAACCACGGAGAACAATTATTTTAGTGTGATTTAATTCTTAAATGTGTTTCTTAAAATGAGAATTTCTGATATTTTAAATGGAGCTTGCTATTTCTCGTTAGATTCGAGTGTTAGTCATTGACCCTGCGAAGATACCACATCTTCATTACCAGGCAGCTTCGTAAGGCCCTCCTTGTGTGACTCCACTCTATTTGAGAAAGTGAGACCGCTGGGCCTGATTTGTACATACAGGGTGTCTCAAAAAAATGTACTCACCCTTTAACCGTTGCTAACATGCTGTCTTCTTTGTGTTGCAGGTGTGAGGTTCGAACCTTTGCGAACATGATTAAATGTGATTAAAGAATCATGTTCGCAAAGGTTCGAACCTCACACCTGCAACACAAAGAAGACAGCATGTTAGCAACGGTTAAAGGGTGAGTACATTTTTTTGAGACACCCTGTACATGGTGTGGTATGGTCCTAAGGGGGAATTTCACGCGTTTGTGTTTTCATCTTACAATGGATGTAGATGTAGAGCTTAGTTATTATCTATGAACAAGACTGCAAAACTATCGAGACTGTGATTTCTGTATAAAATTGTACATTATTTGTATATAATGTATCATAGAAAAGTCTTGTGCATTCATTCATTTTTTTGCGTGTAAAATGCTAATGATAATAG
Source organism: Trinorchestia longiramus (assembly GCA_006783055.1). Taxonomy (NCBI): domain Eukaryota; kingdom Metazoa; phylum Arthropoda; class Malacostraca; order Amphipoda; family Talitridae; genus Trinorchestia; species Trinorchestia longiramus. The sequence continues at coordinate 237,486 of VCRD01000588.1, forward strand.
TAGGTTTAGGGTCTAGAGGTAGGCGCGCTGTGTTAACATTATGTACGACAATTGTAGTGCTCTTCTGCTGTGACATTTGAATTGATCATGGATTAATTGATGGATTAAGTGACTGGGCTGCATAGTAGATACCTGCGTCATCTTAAATTAACATTTTATTGTAATAAGAAAATTGAGTTGAGTGCACAGTGAAAGTAAGCGCAGGAATTTGTTTTTTTCGAATTTTAGACTATATTTTAGGGTTTGTCTAATTTGTCAGTCTTCATGTCCAAGTACTTAGTACCGTTTAATGTCAACAATACTAAATACTTGAAATTCATATAAGACTACACAATTAACATATATTCTGGAGCTTATTCACCATTGGCTCAGATAACTGACTAGGTGGTTAGGGAATTAAATTGTAAAGGTTCTAATTGAATAATTATTTTGTGTCATGATAATGGAATTTGCGTTGTCTTCATGGCTTTCCAATTGATGCACCCAACATTAACTTCATATCTTCGCATAAGCGGCAGTGAGCGATGTACAGCTGGCATTTAATTTTTGTTACCGTACACGGTGTTGGCGTGAGAGTGTCAAAGCTCTGTATCATACCAGCTATAACTGAAACTTTTTATATATTTTGTGGTCGTGTTTGCCCGAGCTCTTCATTGTATGGTGTTCCCTGAGTGAGGCGCTACTGAGAGTGGTGGGTGTCTTGCACTTACTTTCTGAATTCGCCCCAGTCAACGAAACAAGGTACTTTAGTGAAGGGTGAGTGCTGACATCTTTGATTTGTACTGCTGTTCGGTAGTAGAATGATGACCACAAAAATGCAGTGCTATTCCTTCGTTTTCTTGCTTTTTTATTTTTCTAGGTTTCTGAAAGTGCAACTATTCTAACTGTGTATTTCTGAAGTCACCAAGCAACGGCCGGTTGCAGTGTGATGCGTGGGCTTCAATGATGATGCCCTCACACCTGTGCTGAACATGTCACTACTTAGTTCGCCAGGAAATAACACTGAAGGACTTGCGTAGAACACTTACAGTGATTGAAAACAATGCTGTATAAAATAAAAAAGTTGCTTATATTTGCTACTGATAAAACGAGTGACAAGTTTACGCATAATTCTACATCAGAGTAGCGTGATAGTGGCGTTGGCACGAACTGTGACGGCACTTAGAATATTTATAAATAATTTTTATTCGATGTTTGTATAACATGAGTCTCACGTCGGATTTAAGAGTTTGAGAGGAGGCTAAAAGCTTTGAAGTCCCCGAGTTACTGCTGCTCTTGTCTTTGTGTGGCACACCTTTATATGCATCTTTTTGCTCTCTTTAGCTGTGCAGTAGTTCAAATTTGTTATATTTGAAACGGATGCTTCACATGTTTGTTGTTACAGTCGAGTATAGCTGCTACTTTAATTTATTCTAATTTATTCTTGTTTTCTAATTAGTGAATTTGATTTTTTTTGAATAAGACCGGCTCATAAGGAAATTAATTTTATGTGTCGATGTTAATTGAGTTGTTTCGTAGCGAAACTCGATTTTTGCCAAAATGATAGTTAATACCAACGCAATTTTCTTTGACTTACCAGTTGCGTTTGGATTGTGCAAGTTTGTGCCAATTGTTCTTTCCCAATTTTATTTGCTTTACAAAAACAACAGGAAGTATGTTAAGGTGATTTGAAGGTTCACCAGCCGATGTTATGCAAGAAAGATCTCAACTGGGAGAATGGCTACTTCTCATCAGATTAAGTCCAAGTTGTGGTCAGTGGCGGTCATGTGGTCATGCTTGGGGCCTGCAAAGTCCGAACACACCACGGTGAGGTGCGTGACGTGATCAGAGGTCAGTGTGAAAGTCATCTAAGAGGTGTTTTCAGTAAGGGCCCGTGCCTATAGGAGAGGAATGAACTCAGTTCTTAGTCTTGTTTCTGTTCTACCAATTAGTGGTTCATGGTCGCCGGGTATATTTTTGATGTCTTCGTGGACTAGCTAGTGGGCAAGACTGGCTCAAATATGAAATACTGTACCGCCTTTTTATATGTTTGTTATCACTAGTGGTATGGACAAAAGCATTGAATTTGTGTTGCTTGTAATTGAAGCAGGAACTTTGCCTCTCACGTGGTGGTATTGTTTTGTTACACGTTAGTTTCTATTTGAATGATTGAGGATTGGGAGTAGGGCGATTCTGAGGTCTGGGCTTTCTATGAGCTCAATTGTGATGTGGTGCACTCCTGTGCTAGTGAGTGCGAGAGGCCGTGCTGGATAATTAACTTCTTTTGCAGGTTGCACTTAAAAGTTCAAGATTTAGGCGCCTTTTCAAATCTTAACTCTGTGTTTTAAATTGTAGTAATCACCGAATTTTTAATTTCCAAATTTAGGCAACGTTCGTTTGCTTTAACGACAGTTCCTTGACTATTTCGTAGGAAGTTCAATATTTTGTTTGTTACTCGGTAATGCGTTCTTATTTTTTACTTAACCTGTAGAACTGATTTCATTTTTACAGTGGCCTCATTTGTATTTATATGCAGGATTACTTCTTAATGCCGTGCATCATTGCTGACATCGCTCTTAGTGTAACTGCTGTGGTTAAACCAGGATTATAATGAGTCAAATGACCTCATAGCCATCGTAATCGTAACGTTACGGTTAACTTCTTTCCGACTTGAACTGATTGAAATGCGTGCTTAAAGTATATAAGTTTCATTTTAAGAATGGAATATTTATTGAGGTTATTGTGGTGTTAGCCATAAGAACCACTCTATTGAGGCATTGATGTCAACAGCTACTCGTTGAATGCTTTATGGAGTAAATTCCTATTTCGTATGTTTTCAACTACCGAAATTGTTTTCCAGCGCTGTGTACCTATGAGCTGTAGACGAGCAGAACTGTAAATTTTACTCGAGAGAAATTTTGTAACGTGCTGCCAAGTATGTTTGAATAGAAAAGATTATATTTGAGTAACGATATTTCGAGGCAGCTATTGATATACAACAAACTATTACGTTCTTGTTTCAAAACTAGTTATCAGACGCCACTTTAACAAAGTTTTGAGTTCGAAATGCCTAGGTTCTGGTACTATTTTGATAGCGGTTGAACATGTTCATATGTAATACACTGTCGAATACTAATCATACATTTGATACAGCGCGATTGATGCTTCTCATTATTGTGGTGCTGATAAGGTAGTACGTGCCGCTGGAAACGATTTATCAACTTATCTAAAAGTCTGTCAGCTTCTCGGCCTCAAACAAATGCAGGGATAGAATAGTAGTGCCTTCTTCCCATTCTTGTAATAATGTTTGTGTCATGTTTACTTACGCTAGAATATCATTCCTGTCACGCCGGTCAATTGTACTTACACTGAATTGTTTTCGTCAATTTGATGTTTTAGGATATGCTGTACATCTAATTTGGTTATACTTGCTACATTTCATGTGTTGACCATAAACTGTACCATGTGAAGTGTGCTGTGCAGCGACTAGGGAGCGTTGAGATGTGTACTGAGTTGTGTACCGTTGCATCATTAAACACGTGCGAGCTGTGTGTCTTGGTTTGATGTACCCTGGGTGGGATCTGTGACTGCTCTCTATAGCTGCGACTCTGCGCTGTGGTTGCGCCCTGCGCAGGCATGATGGTGCCCGCACCGCCGCACCTCTTTGATGCACCACTAACATTTCATACGACACAATATTGACATAATCACACAGGTTTTGGTACACTTGACATGTACGTTCCACTGCAAATATTAATACATCTAACAGTTTCACTGCCAATGTGAATGCTACATGCTCTCCGACGGGCATGTACACTGCACAACTGCCCTCAACATCTCCAATAATTTTCAACGAAGACAGTGTAGTGTTCGCTTGCTGCTTTGATAAATCATTCTAATGTTCGATCCCCACTAACTACATGTATCATTACCTAATCGCTCTATAATAATTAGATTAACTATGTTTGAGGGCAAACCTACTTTTCATGTTCATTTTTTCTGAATGAAGTGATACTGAATCAGTTCTCCGTTCAGTTTTATCAAATACTTCTAATTTCGTCACCGAAGTACAGATTAACTCGTCTTCTCTACGTCTGTCTAATGTATTTGTCTTATCCTGTTTCCTGTATCTCTTATGTGAATTTTCTATCAATTAATTACCTAACATCTGTCAGGCCTTCATGGAAATCTTGTCCATTGCATGTGTTTATTTCCTCTTCACTCTTAATTCGGGAAGCCAATAGTAAAGATTACCCTCTTTCTTTCATGCTCAACGTCTCTTCTCTGAATATACTTCTAACCTTGCTCCTTGTAGCTCCATGTAAAAGTAGGTTATCTTGTTACTTAAAAGATCTTCATCCAATGCAAGCAATTGTTGACTGAGTTTCATGGTTGCTTGACCTACATTATTTCAAGTTTTCAAGTATAATTCATTTTTTGAACAAAATAGCCTGAGGCGGTATTTGCCTCGTCAAGCAATGTCTTGCTTTTAGCTGTTTTTATTATTGTTTCTTGAATTCAGGCTTGATCCTATCACCAAATATCTCTTCTGTGATCGGTATTTAGGTTTCTTCAATATTCCTTTAAATCTGCCTTAGTTTTCCTTCTTACTCCCGTTTCCATCTTTAGAAACCTTGAAGTAAATTAGTTTTTGATTTCTCCGTACCATGCTTTCACGTTTATCATCACGTCGTCAATTTCTTCACTTAGCTCATACTACTCGTTTATCTGCTCAACATCATTTGTTTAGCAGGAACTATTTTTCTCTTCACTGACAATTTTCGATTGAAATTTCTTCTTTCCTCCTACCCATGAACACTCCAGCGTTCTCTTTACCTTCTGCTCCTCGCAGCTACACTGACAACCACAACTTTGTTCACCACAAATTCACCCTGCAGTATCCAGGGCGTAGGGTCAGCAGCCACAGCAGCAGCAGTAGCGGCCTGAGCAGTTGCACCTGCCCTTGATACATCACACCTCATACATTGTGCGGTGCACGGTCATGCACTGCTAAGGGGGCGCCACAATGTGCTGGGGGCGAAGGCACTGTAAGTCTTGTCCTGTCGTGCAGTAGGTGAAAAAAGCAGAGTGGGGTATTTTATCGTGTTTATTGTGCACTACAGGGAAGCCTTACAGTGTACTGTTGAGCTCAGTATTGGAGCTATGCCGCGAGTTACTACCAAGTAGTTTAAAGGGTAGGATATACTGGATATTTGAAAGGGAATGGAGGGTCCAAGTTTGATATGATGTGAAGACTAGTCCCCACATCTTTTGAGGAGGAAAGGAAGACAAGGCCGAATTTTTGTGCCCAGGCTGGCATTGCATATTCTAGATGGGGGAGTCTATGAGTAGCTTTCCCACTCATTTGATATTCGAAATAGGTTAGCATGGTACGTAAGATTCTTGACTTCATCTCGAGGGGGCATACTGATATTGCCTGTTCCTAGTAAGTGTACATTTGAGAAGAAGCGCTTCTCTGTGATCCTATCACCGAGGAACGCTAAATGAGCACTTGCAGTGCTTATTTAAAACACATGTTAGTTTAATTTGTTACTTCAGTAGTCATCCTTTATTGTCTCATGCTCGGTATCTCGTGGGGGGCCCGGTGTACCGTTCCGACCTCTGACGCGACGAGTATCTTTGTTTCTGTTTTTCTTCTCACTTCATCTTTTCATTTGGTATAGGTACACTTATCTGCTGACAGGATAGCGGATTGTGCCAACAGAGACCCTGAAAGTGTGCCTCTCTGTAGTATCTACTAATTCTTTATCGGGTTTCACTGTGTTGGTCTCATTAATTCAGCAGAAAAAGGTGTTCTATCCTGAGTATCAAGTTGCACAATTGCGCTGTTCAAAACTGATCGTTCGCTCATTTGAGCACTTTTAAATGTATTTACGGTACGAACTCGAGTAGCTCTCGAGTAAGCTGCCAGCTGTTAGTCATTTCATTGATACTACTCAACTCGTAAAAATCAGAACAAGAAGATGTATTCGTAATCTCGAAAAAATGAATTCGTGATTGAAAGCTTGGTACTGCTTAGTTTTGGTCTGTTGGAGTATCGAACTACAGAATAATAATTGAAAGAATCCCTCCCATATTATGTGTCTGGAAAGCTTTAATTCTGTAAGAAAGTCAATCTGTTTATATTAAAAATAGGAAAATGCAGACGTATCCGATTTATGCTAATGAGAACCGAGTTCATCGTTTGATGGTGCACTTTTAACTACGTTGGTGAGAGCATCACTATACTCCGCTGGCTGCTCGGTCAAGAGGGCCAATCATCTGAACATGCATACTGTTTAGTAGGTGTAGAATATCCTATCCATAGTGGTTTTAAGTACTCTATTGCTCGCCGAAAACATGAAACAAGTATTCACAATACTATGTCATTGGGTACCTTTGCTGTTTCTTAACTCATGAAGGTTCAGCAATACGTATTGCCACGTTTTGGATTCGGTTCAAGTCAAAATGGCCGTTTCACTTGCTTCCTTCTTATTTTTCCGAAGACATGGTGATGGCCGTGGAAAGTAAATTTTCCTTCCATTAGGAACATATCTTTCTTTTAGCTCGTAAAACTTCAAGAAAATTTCAAGAATATCAAATTCAGTAGGGATTAGGTATTGGCACTGGAACTTAGAAAAGGGTTTTGGCTAAACGTATTCACTGAAATGTAGTTTTTGAACGGTGCTGATCTCAATCGTGCGGTGCATGCACATAATGTTCTGCCTTATTTGTTCATAAAAAAACTGCTCTGCAGTCGTTACTACCCTGCTCACAAATAGAAAACAAGGCATTATTTCAGAGGCGTTGTTATGAAAATCGTATCAATTGAATATCGTGAACATTGTCCTTCGTGTTGAACATTAAAAATAGGATTTAGAAATAATTTCTTATTATTTTAGTAGAAATGAAACGTAAAAATTGAACCATATATTTATGTATTGGTATTTGTTGCGGCAACAGACTTGTTATCGACTGGGATGAGTCTTACCGTTATGCTTTTGGGACGATTCGACCGTGTCTCTTGTCTGTGTAAATTATTGGCAAAGCGTTATATTAGAGAAGACAGGGAGAACTAACTCTTAATGCTTACGTGAATTTATGCAGACTTTCCCGAACCATCGCTTGTGTTGTTGAAGGTGAGTGCGATGGTTAGGGGACATCACAGCGGATGGTCCTGCAGGTACGTGACTCGTTAGCTTTTATTGCCAAGAGCTAGTTTAACGCCAAGAAACTGCAAGAACTTAACGTAATGAAGGGCAAGGGGGCACGAGTGTAAAGCGGCTCGGGAAAGGGGTGGCTTGGTCTCTCCAAGGTTGAGGAACGTTGCTTTATTAAGAGGGCACGCGGAGGAACTTCTCGATAAGTAAGTGTGACTAGAAAGTGAGTGAAAAGGTGCACGTTGTACTATACAACAACTCATTTTCTTCTGCTGATGGTTCAGCACAAACGCTTCATATTTATACTCGAGCAATACTCGGTTGTCCGTTGGGTGGGATTTACGTTACAGTTTTAGTTTGCGAGTTTGGATGTTTAGATCTTAGCTTACTCTATCATACGCTCATCCTCTACTTGTATAAATGTTCCCGTATAACCCCACACTCTTTCAAGTCAGGATTAACTAGACTTGAATTTATGTCGTCATTCGAAAATTCGACATTCTTGTTTTGGTGCATGGTGTGGGTTTGTGTTAAAATTTAGGAAATATTTTAGTAATTTAGTCTTCATTTTCACTAGTAAGAGTAATATGAGTGGCCAATGTATGAATATCTCGCTAATCTGATCTAGGTTCTATGTCGCCGCGTGTAACTTTTTCGTCTCATATTGATTCTTAGGTCACCTCTTCTGTTGGCTGTGTCAACTGCAGCATTGAAACTGCGCTCTTGTGACGCTACTTGATTTCAATCTGAATTGCACTGTTTACGTTGCCATGATAGAGCAGCAATGGTGATATTCATGATACAGCCTTGCGGTTGTCCTTTTCGACAACGGTATCCTTGTTAAGAAAAATATAACTTTCACCAGGTTCCGGAAGTCAAGGGAGGTGACGGTAATTTTCCCAGTATAGTGTAGTTACTTCATTTGTAATACTTGTGAAATTCAATGTAAGTCAACAATTCAATAATTTTTCGCGATTAAAATAATGGACAAGTAGAAGGGAACAACAGTTATCACTTTTATCAAAGGTTGTCTGTGCAATAACCGCAATCTGCTCAATTTACTTCAGTCATTGGCGAAGTGGAAGCTGGACTTTATAATTGGTAAGTAGCGTGAACCTTGTAATTTTGACTTAAATAACGGGTGAAGAGACTTCGATATTATAATTTAACGTTCATTTTCAGCATGGTGGGTATATCGTCAAGCAAAAGCGAGCATCGTAAAGTCTTATACTGTACGGTTCAACATGAATGTTCTTTCAAAATGCTAACTTATAGAATGGGCACGATGTAGAGATGCTGCTTCATCCTTCTGCAAGTACTGTTTTATGTCTGTCTCCACAGTTATAGATTAGAAACATGTATAAATATTCCTACTTTTGAGATGCATCATAAGTTTGTTTTGTGATCAAACATTGATATAACTAGAATACGCTTCAATTATAATTAACTTGACTATTTTCTACTCTAATTTGGCTGAAACTCTGCTCCATCTTTAGCTGAGGTACCGTTACTCTCTAGAACGGTAGTTCCTTTCACCAGATCTGCTCTAATATGCTTAACATTTTTGTATTTTGTTTACTAAGATTTACTTATGCCGTATTTTAATTATTTCCTATGCACCGTTTAATTCGATCTGAAATTGTTAAAGACTAATGGTTTAAATTTGTAAGTATAATTTTTAAAATTATGAATATAGTCAGAGTGAGAGAAACATCTGTATCGCTAGAGATAATTTTTACTGAACATGTACAGGTATAAAAACAAATCATATTTTTCGAGACCTATACTCTGCTTCACATCACCGTGAGTGGTAATATAGAGCTGCTTTGACCCATGCAGATAGGGTAACCTTAATGTCAGCGTGTGTGATGCTCTTACCAAGAAAAAAGATGGTGATTCTCTAACCATTACTTGGTCAACCATTGCTTGCAGACTTCTTGACACTGGATTTGTGGAGCAAGTGAACACGGTACACTAAATATTCCAATTCACCGTTGATTTCTTACGTGAAGGTTAGTGGCGAACAAAGAATAGTTCACAAAACGAATCCATTGTTGTTTTCACGCGCTGACGCGCGAGCTCTCCCGTGACATTACTCATGAAGGGGAGTTTTTGAGATGCTGTTGAATCGGTGAAGATTGCGGTGAAGTGATAATAATAGTGTTTCATTTGACATTCCAGGTATGGCTGCCAGCGCTGGAAAATGGAGGTCTGGGTCTGTGGCTGCCGCCCACACCGCCTCGAGGAGCTGGAGACCTATTCATGGAACAGAGTCCTCCTGGGTATCATAAGCACCTCATGCCGGAGAGCAGCCTGCCTCCTGTCACCCTGCGTGCCCAGCGGCCTAAGCGCATGAGGCTCTCATCAACAGGTCTGCCTTTTCCTTATATTTTTTTCACAAAAAAAGATCTTGCATCCCAGGAATGTCACAGCTAAACGTGTTCCGATACTGATTTATGGAAAATAAACTTCTTAATCAATAATTTTGATCTCTTGCAACGAGGTATTCTCCCGTACCTCGTTGCAGCAAAATGCACTCTGCTCTAAACTTTATCCCTGAACTCTCAGGAGAAAACGAGCGGCCCCGTCACAGTGAAGAGGTCCTGGTGGCTCCGCGCTCTCTCTTCGACCGTGGGGTGCCTCCTAGCAACAACACCCTACGCTTTAAGAGGGATTTCACCATGCACAAACTCCGGAACCCTGGGCGGTCTGCTGCAAGCATCAGGTCAAGCTGCGTCTCGTTAGTTTCCTTGTGGGGAGCTTGCGTCATATGAGATTATGTCCGCAAAAACTGCGAGTTTTTTAGGTGTTTTTAATACTGGTAGACCAAAGCAAAATATTAACGTGTTATTAGTTTGCAAATCAATTTCATCACTCTTAAAACTAAGACAACTTCACCCCAAGTGGCTTGGTTATATAGAATCTACGTAAAATCAATGATATTATGCTTTCATAATAAAATAAACGCATTTGCACTCCGTTGCAAATATTACAACACGAGGTGAAGGGAAAATTGATACAACCCTTGAAGTAACCAGCTATTGTCCTTAGATGTGGGGAACTTTTTTACTGCGATTGGCACTGTCGCTTCCTGTTTCAAGTATTTTTCGCTAGGAAATTAGGCCTGGACACTCAATGATCCAGACTATTTGTCAAGCATAGAATCAATATAGTTTTTCATGTGACTTTTGTACACTGACAGTTTTGGTGTCGTCTCGAAATTGGAATGTTTTCCCTCTATCCTCTAGGGCCAGGTCCTTTTTTCCAAAACAGCAAACATTCAATCAGCGTCCGTCATAGCGTTGATATTCCGACCATTTGAACGACCGTCTAGTGAACCATTTCTTCATTCACAGCACCGTGGTGTGCTCAATGTGCCTATGCTTGATGTGTCCCCTCATGTTTTAGTCGAGGACGACTTGCAGCCTCTGTTACCCAGGCTTACAGTAACCAGGACTTACAGTAACCAGGACTTACAGTAACCAGGACTTACAGTAACCAGGACATACAGTAACCAGGACTTACAGTAACCAGGACTTGCAGTAACCAGGACTTGCAGTAACCAGGACTTGCAGTAATTAAGACTTGTCGGTTTGCAGGCCCGGCAGCTCACCAGGCTCCGCGTCCAACAGCGGGGGCAGTAAGCCACAGGACGACCCATGGGTTGAGTGGAGCCAGCAGGAGGACGCCACCGTCCTGCTCTACATCGGACTGGTGAGGCCGCTTTCATCTCTCTCGACGAATCTAAATGCCCGCATCTGCCTTGTAGGAGTGGTGATATCAATCTTATACTTGTTAATCTTTATACCTGACACCAATCTTATGTCTGTCAAAATAATTTGAGTCAATAATTTTACGCGAAATTCTTTGCCTAATATAACTATACCTCTTGAATCGCGATCCAAGCTCATTTATTCAAGATGTAACGCAGCACTAAATGTGGTGTAGAGCGTTACTGGTGACATCATTCACATCAGTAACTATACATTTAGGCTATAACAGTTGCTCTTTCTGATGGGCTTTTTCATACTCAAAATAATTGTAATTTACTTTTATTTCTTTCCCTAAAGTTAATGCCGTGGATGTTGCAGTGCGGGCAAGATTCACCGCACCCAGCACATACTGTCAACTGGGACCTGTTGTGCGATCAGGTGAACAGGATTTCTCGGTTGTACCGTAGCCCTCGAGCTTGTCGATCCCGATATGACTGCTTCTTGTCTAAGGTGCCCAATGTCAGCCAAAAGCAGCTTCCTGACGGTAGCTCTCCTGTGGCTTCGTCATCTGGCTCGTCAACGGTTGCGAACGACAATGCCAGGCTTGTGGCGCTGGCCTCTGCTGGAATGGCTAACCGAAGCCTCCCGAAAACTAAGGTGAGAGGCTAGTCGTGTCTTGGGAATGTATTTATGGCCTCTCTATTTCATCCCCAGTCATAAGTCGAAGGTGAGAGGTTAGTCGTGTGTTAGTAATAGAGTTATAGCCAAATTCACTAATTTCAAGGCCTACGCCTTTGCAATTCATGAGAAGATGGTGTTGTGAAGGCCTTTCGCTTCAAGATGTATGTGAATGTGTGTATGTCGTTTACATATTTGAGGCTTGTTCCCATACCTTGAGGAAAAAGGTATACTCGAAAGTGCAAACTGACCAATATTTGGGTTTTATTATTAAGAATGAGTTGATACTTTCCTAATTTTTCTTAATGCAAGCGTCTAAATTTTCAACGAAGCTTTCACTCGTTGTTCCTAATTACAGAGTCGAGGCACCAGCAGCTCTGTTAGCAACTTGACTGACAACTCGGACTACTGCTCTGAGTCAACACGTCGGTTTGAAGCACTGAAGCGTGTCAAGAACCAGCTGGCACCTACCGTCAAGCCGCTCACTGTGGCCGTCTCTGCGGGCAGTGGTGTGCGCAACTCTAAAAATAACCAAATTTTAAGTCAAGCAGGCATTTGCTTTGAGACTCCTCTCACTCCTGAGCAAATTGCTTCTACTCGACCAGAGAGAATGAAAGAAAAACAGAAACTGTTAGACCAATCAAGGCTGAATAATGCGCAGCAGCAACAAATTTTACAACAGCCTGGAGTTCAGCAAGTTGCTGGTTGTGCTGTACTGCAGCAGCAGCAACAACAACAACAACAGCAGCAGCAACAACAACAGCAACAACAACAGCAGCAACAACAGCCTGCTCAGCAGCATCTATTGGCACAACAACATCAGCAGCACGCGACCGCTGTACCACAACAACACGTGAGTGCCAATTCGATGCACCAACACCATCATCAGCAGCAACAAATACTTGGAAGTGTCGTTGTCAGCAGAAATGCTGTGGTTGTCTCGTCAGCCGGTCAAAGCGTAGTTACTGGCTTGCTGACCACTGCTGCCACCATTACTGGCGCAGTTCCTTTGTCCGCAACGGTCACTACAGCAGTGGGCAGCGGCGGTAACGCCAGTAATTCTGTTGTTGTCCCAAGTTCTGGGACTAGCATAGGCACACCCCAAGTGGTCACGGTCGCCTCTCTAGCATCAGGCCTTATTGCGACTGCCAACATAGCCTCAAGTAGCAGCGTGTCCACAGCAGCCGCTCTACTTACATCTGGTGCCAGTACTACTGTTCGCCCTATTGCAGCCTCTGTGCCTCTTGCAGTGTCATCCATCGGCACTGGACCACGGACGACCAAGTTAACAGCTGCTTTACAGGAACTTAGGCCCCAAACCCAAGGTGCGACGGTAGTGAGCATGACGCCGCTAGCACAGATTCAAGCGGCGGCTAAATTTTCTCAACCTATCCAAGTGACTGGCATCCAAACCAAGGCAGGTGTTTCGGGGCCTCGGACGCTGACGCCTAGTCAGCTCACCTACATCCACCCGCCACAAGCCATTAAACGACTCCAGGTAAGGACTTTTTAATTGAATTGTCTTCGGGTGGGAATTTGTTAGATCATTCCTGTGTTGGTCTTTAGCTGTGAAAAACTCTTCTAGCAGCAGGCTCCATGTAAAATTTTTTGTAGACAGAACTTTGGATTTAATGCAAATTTAATTCTCAATTTTAATCTGTTTTCCATATTATTCCATGTTTACACAATTTGACAGTAAGGAGTAAGCAATGACGCTCTTAATTCTCAATCATTCTAAGGAAATGTCCGATTATAAATATGCAAAAATTTCTCTCTCTGTCTCCCATTATTTATTTAATGCCAAGAATTTGCCAATGAAAAAGTCATGACGAAATTTATCTTTTCTTCTACATGCATTTCTAAGACCAATCAAATTACTAGTTCCGCAATACGTCAAGTGTTATCGATGCTAGGAAAACTTATTACACGAATGAATTAAAGTTCTACTCTTATAAGAGAACTATGCTTCATTACATGAATTACGTGGCAGATCGGCGCTAGTACGGCTGCCGGCCAGAAGATCCCTGTTGCAGTGTCCGGCGCTAGTCTTCAGGGCATCGCCGCCATCCAGGTTTGTGGTGTACATTTCATTTTACCCTAGCTTTAAAAATTGGTGAAAATCAATAGCCGTTGTTAGTAGGTTTGGCACGAAGTTAGATAAAAAGTGCCGAGTATTAGTTCTGCCACCTGTTATGTGTGCTAATTGAAAGTACGATGCATCACGTTTGCCACGATCAGCCTATTTAAGGGGTTACCAGCGTTTCATCCATGCTCGGGGCAAAAATACACTTTAATAGTGAAAGAAAAGGGCTTAGCTGTTGACTTAAATATCATGAACTTTGTGGTGGATATTGTGTAGTATCTCGTTACTCAAACTTTTTATTTCTTTTAGTGCTACTGAATTTTAGTGCATTAAAGTGATGCACACAGTTTAGACAAGATTTATCAATCTCCGAAACACCGTCTCTTACATCTATTAAGACTTACGGCTTAGCTATTCTGTTGTATGTATCGCAAAACTTTGGTGTATATGGTGTGGAATCCATAGAAATACTCAATGCAGTATGCGCCAAATGAGTTGGTCTCTCGTGAAGGTATGATGACTAAAAAAACACGTTATTTCAGGGGGATTTTAGGCTTTGAATTTTGAATAAAATATCACTCAGTTAAGACATCTCCATCGTATTTCCGTGAACAAGGCAGTCGTCAGGGTTTCTTAAAAGTTAATGCTACTAATGAAAATAAATTGTGGCTTGTCCAGGTTTCACAAGCAAACCGAGGGCAGATGCTGAAGCATGGAGGTGCGGCGGTGGTGTCAGTGACTACGTCGGCCGCCGCACTTCTCCCACAACAGTCTAAGACGCTCACCAGGACTGTGACGGAGGCCGAGATGACAGCCATCATCCGCAGACAGCAGCAGCAACAACATGCTAAGGCTGGGTCTCTCACGCAGGTCTGTGCACTCGCCTCCAGCTATGCATAGACTTCGAATGCAAACGCTGTTCTCTATACTTGAGACTTCTGTATTAGAGTTATTTTTCAACTGTACAATGTAAACTATACCCTCTGGTTGGAAACAGTTGATGCGTACAACTTCTCACGTTGTTCAAAAAAAGATGGTGTAAGGGGTAAAGAGCTAAAAGTTAACTCGTACAATATACTTTCTACGTAATACATTGTATTTAGAAAAAACGAGAATCAAAGATCAATAATTAATTTCCCAGATGTTTTTTTGAATATTAATGCCAGAATATTAATTCGGAATGTTTTTCCGACTGTACACCAACTGTCCGATCAGAAAGAGTATGTGTTACACAAGTTTCTTGTCAATGATACTATCTTTATTTTTTTGAATGCACAGGCTATAAAACAGTTTTTCTATGATGTGTATTTTTTTTGCAGTTACTTTATTTTTGCGAATGAGGAAGATAAGAGGCATCTCTCTTATCCGGCCACTTGTGCAGGTGGGGAGCATAGCTCTGAGTAGCGCAAACCTGCTGGCATCAGGTAGCAACATCATCACCACAGGCAGCACCAGCGCCGGCACCAGCGTCGCTACCATCCTGAAGGCCGCTGGTGCGGTCTCCACTCAGTCTTCCTCTGCCGGCCTGGCTGTAAGTCAAGCCTCCACCTGTAACAAGTGTAGGTGTTTGCAACTTCGGTGGTTAATATAGGAATATAATAATAATAACGATAATAATGTAGTTATTTGCAGTAAACAGTAATTTGAGTTGCTATTGCATACATTGTGTGAGTATGCAATAGCAACTTACGGCGGTAGTGATTATGCCAAAGTAGATCAGGTCTATTTTGTGAGGAAGGAAGGCGGGAGACCAAAAAACTGTGGTAACACTGTGAGTAACATTTGCTCAAGCTGATTAAAAGTTAGTAAAGGTGGCTTTCTTTGGTAACTAGCAGCAGCTGCAGTTACCTGCACATGACTGTACGCCTATATATAAAAAATCAATTATTTTGCTGCTGTTTCTCACCACGAGTGTGGTGTGGTGTAAGTGCTACAAAGAAGGTACGAGAGAGTTGTGAAGTAACCTCGTTCTCAAAATTATTGTTGCTTGTGTTACTTCAACTATAAATTTCATGCTGCTGCTCAAATTTAAATTCGAGGAATTATTATGACGGAATTAGAGTCCGAAGCACAAAATACGATGAATTATCTTTTCTTGTGTGCTAATCTTCGGTACGAATAACAAGTTTGTGTTTAGTTTCTTGAAGAGAACAATTTTTAGGCTTGGAATTTTCAAGTTAGTGTTTATTTGTGCTATGCTGAGTATTTTCCACTCTTTCTTACGAATTCCAAGTTTGAAAATACGACGAGCTTTTTTATGGATTTTCTTTACGTTCCCATCGAAGTTGGTAGAATTTCTTCCACCACATTCCAGCCAACTCCTGTTGCTTCCCGGCACAAGTACAGCCATCCATTTCAGCTTACCATATTCGGAGGCATAGATATATCCTTGCATTCCCTCCTTAAAAGAGATTATTACTTTAATTACCTAGAAGAATGTTCTATATTGATGCTGAATGTGCCCATAAAATTGTTCATAATAGGCTTGTTAAATGGAGTGTTGATGTTTTTATCATTCAACAAATTCATGTTTGGAACTATACGTGCAGAGGAAATGACGTGCTCAACACTCTCACTACTATACTCGTATGATGTATGAGCGCATACTCGTATGATGCAAACTGGCTACATTTACGGCAAACGCTCTGAATTTACTGATAACGTTAATTTGGTGCATTTTTACCCAAAGGTCTTCTATCTCTTAACTAGTTAGATCAATTTGAGGTGGTCTGATCAGTTTGTATCTGCTATTTATTTTGATTCTTTTCTAAATGCCATCACTTGTGATTTTAACAATTTTGTTTTTGGTGTTTATTTTAGTTTAATGGAAAAGCTAACTATTAAGCAATACCTGTCTCCGCTCATAAGTATGCTGTTGACAACAAAAATGAATTACAAATAACATTGGCGTGTGATTCCAGCTGAGCGCGAAGCAACAACTCCAGCAACGCGTGACTGCTGCCACGACGGTGATGAAGGGCACGACGGTGGGCCTACAGCTGGGTACCAAAGGTAGCTCTGGTACTGGCAGTCTTGGTACGCTTCAGATCATACAGGGTGCACCCGGCCAGAAGAGCGGGGGCATGCAACAAATTCAAGTCTTCAAGCAAGTCAACCCGCAGACTGTTCACCATTTAGCCTCCGCTTCTGCTCATGTAAGTATTTGCCTTTATTTTTACTGATAATGTACCCTGACGTTTAACTTCTACTTGGAAAGTGCAACCAGTGTATAAGTTGACTACTAGGAATGCAATCTCATAGAGTAGTAGGGTCTCCAAACGATATCGGTATAATGGAGACTTCTGCAGGCTTGAAATATTGTATTAGCTTTTAGTGACATTTTTCCCCGCTGATATCACCTCTCAGGGCGGCTCCGTGCTCACTGCTGCCAAGAACGTTAGCAGCAGCGCTGCTGGTGCCACTAAACTGCTGCCGGCCTCTGTCTCGCATCAGGGCATCCGGCAGACCATTCAGGTGTGTATTGCCTTTGTGCACCTAGTTCTGTCCTGACTGATAAATGTGTCGAACCAGTTAAAATGCATGGTAGTATAAAATTATTGCTCTCGGGAAAAAAAAACTGTTGATAGACTTCATAGTATAATGAAGTATTGACAGAGATGGTACTAGTGTGACAAGTAATTAGTGGTAAATTACTACCTGGGCACATTTTCTGAGTGTAGAGAATTAGGTGCAAATGATTGTTTAGTGTTGGGAGTGTGTGTTTGTGCTGGGACTTGGTGAAAATTAAAAAAAACCTAAACTTGGAGCGAGGATATAGTATTCAATGTACAAAGTGATAGGTGAGGTGTGAAGAAAAGAGAGTAGCTTGTGTGGTTAGCTTATATAATCGAGTAAGAAGTTACAGAATTAGGATTAGTAAAAAAGGTGAAGGAAGTTTAGAAAAATAGAGACATTTAGCCTTTTCAAAGCTAAATAAAACTTCGGTTCCTTGGCTCTCATTCATGAACTTGACTTTTCTCATGAAACATTCTTTGTTTACGAAACCATTGTCTCTTGATAGTGTTTCTCTTTTAAAGGTTATCACTTCGGAATACCTTTTCCTTTTAAAGGATCCTATGATACTGAAATTATTCGCTTTTTCTAAAAGCTATGCTCCTGTCATGATGCATTTTAAGCCTTCCTTTTTAATAGGCCGCGATGTTCTTTTAATATCTTGGACCTTTCATCTGATCTTGCTCGTGTTCCTTTCCCACACCTCTGCTTGTTATCCCAGTATATGTGCGAGCAACTAACGTTATGGTGGTTGAACGACAGGTGGTGTCAGCGGGTGGGTCGCTGGTAGGAACTCCCGGGGGCGGAGGCACCATCCGAGTTTCTGGCGCTGGCACAGGCTCCCCTACGCTCACCCTGCCCGCGTCCGCTGTCCGTATGGCCACCCCACAGCTGCTGTCTCAGGTCTGTGTCCATCTAGGCTAGTAAGGCGCGTCACTCTAAAACTTGGATGACTATCTCCTGGTGCCGTGTATCACTGCTGAGATCGCTTTTGTTGTGGCTGCGGTGGTTAAACTAGGAATATAGTAAATATTAATGTTCTGTTGAGTTACCTCAAAAAAGTGACTATAATATAATGCATTACTATTGAAATGTTTTTACATGAAATAAATATGACGAGCTATTTGAGAAAGTTTTTTGGTGATGACAAGATTTAATTGATTTGCTTAAATTTTACTAGAGAAATGGTCATTCATGTAGCATATTTTCAGTCGTAATACCTTGTCCTGATAACCTCCTGAATATGAATCTATATACTAATAACTACGTCATTGTATCTTTTTTCAAACAATATCACTTTATACGAGTCGAGAATGGAGTTATTTATGGTGACTACGTCAACACTTTTAACCCATAAAGATGTGACTGATGTCTGTGCCCAATGACCGATGTCTGTGCCCGCGTCAGGTGTCTGCGGCACTGCAGCAGGGGCAGACGGTGACTGTGCCTGTGCGCAGCACCAGCGGTGCTGGAGGAGCTCCTGCCAGCGTCAGAATCTCCCAGCCAATCACGGTGCAACCGCAGCAGCTGGCGCTCCAGCAGGTGCAACAGCAGCAAGCTACTCAGCTGGCTCAATCACAACAACAACCTTCATCTCAACCTTAAGGTGAGAGAAGTCTTTGTATTGGTAACTTCCACCTTATTTGGAGCTGTTAGTTCGCTACGTCATCTTAGCAGTTTCTTGGCTACACCCTTCTCTTCCTAAGCAGTTGATTTGCATACCATTCTTATTAGCAGTGAACTAGTTGCGTTATTTCTGCCGTTACATTGCGATGTCATTTTCTCAGCAGTCAGCACAAAATGCAAATCAGCAGCTACCTGCATCGTTTGCTCAGACGACGTATGTTTTTTCTGGTATTCGATGGGGAATGGTCTTTCACTATTTTTCACGCGTCAAGAGTAACTTGCACTCCATCTCCTTTTAAGTGGTAGTTCGTAGGAAGCGACCTTTTAGTGTATTGAAATAGATTTTGCCCAAATGTGAGTTTGACATTTTTGAACAAACCGTTTGAACTACAGCTTCCGGTATATGGACGTAGTGCGCGCGCGCGCATAATGAAATATTATATTCTATTGGGAACTTCTTAAATATGTTAGATGCTTATTCTAAATGAATAATAATTATTCTAAATGAATAATTATTGTGATAAGAACTCGTGTTTTGATAATTTGATTAACATCTGATTTAAATTTTGCAATCAATGACCGTATTAAAACAAACTTAAAGTTTACAATGGCTGCCTTTGAGGGCCTGCAAGATTCGACCGACTTCGACCGGCTATCAGTTGGATAATTTTATGACTTTAAATTTTCTACGGACTTGGCTATATACATAGAGCAGGATTTTCTGACGCTTTCGCCTAATACTGTTAGTTTCGGCTTTACAATAACCTGGCTCTTTTATGAAGATATAGCCAGTATTTAGGGTCTGACTCCCCTAGTAGTTGTGTCGTCATCTGTGATAGTTTTTTTTTACTTGCAAACTTAACGTATGAAATTCATAAATCGTTACTGTGTTATGTTCATACTCATTTCTTAGCGGAAACGCGTACTGGAAAAATGCCAAGTTAAGGTTTTGTCAATTACTTTTTGATTGCTTCACGAGTCACAAATGATGCATGTTTGTATCACTAAATCGAAATCCTTTGCGCTTTTTCTTAAATTATGCTCGTTCATCGCGATATAATGTTTTGTGGAAGTGAAATAGATGCTTTTTCCCTAGTATTGTAAGGTTGCTAAACTTCGAGTCAACGAAAATTTCAATTTTTTTCTTTTAAGAGAGATATATACTGGGAGTCGCGTGTTGGAAAAACTAAAAATGTTGTCATCTCTTAGTATCAACGTTCGTATATTATTTGTTCCTCAAACAAACATCGAACCGTGGTACAGTGCTACCCAAGGTGGAATAATGAAATAAATTAAACGCATTTGAGATAACAATCATTTAAAGTTCTCAATTTCTTAAAGTTTGTTCCATGTAAGTTTGGTGTAAATGTTCTTAAAACTTTCATTTGAAGTTCACTTAGTAGGATTGCCCTTAAGTGATCATGAATTCTTGGCGCTCCTTCGAGTTATATATTATTTCCGAACACCTCTTAGGGAGGTATGCTATGGTCGTCTGCTGTAGTTAGTGATCTTACTGATTGTAGCATTTGTAAGAACGACCTACTGCAGATACACGAGCAGTGGGTATAAAACTATGTTGTGGGTTTGGATTGTCAAGTAACATGGGCTTCTTGGATTTCGTTCCTAATGTTCTGTATACTGGCTGACTTACGTATTAATCGTTTGTCTGTCTCCTCCATTTTTTGTGCAAAATGATATTTTATTGCAAAACTTGGATTTTAGATCTTAGATTTTATTGGCTCTTTCATTAACTGGCCAAAAATACGGCTCGACTTGAATATGTCTTGCAGATTTGCTGGTCGATTTACAGGACGTGCTGTGCTAAATTTAGTAAATCGTCGTCAAAAGATCAACATGGAAAGACTGGTTAGTAACTTTGGAGCCAAGGTAATTTTGATACACGCAGTTCTTCATTGTAGGATATTTAGTTTTAGAAAGTTTTAAAGCTAAAGCTTCAAAAGTGTCAGTTCAAGTTCTGTATTTACAGTACGTTGACTGTGTTTAATTTGAGTATTCAGGACTACTGGTACAAACTCCAATTTTTTTTGCAAATCTTTCGAAACATGAAGTCTTTACTTGTGTGAAATTTACCAATTTTATTGTTCATCAGAATTGGGTTTTTATGAAATTCGAACCTTAGGTAATTCATTACTAAAATTATTATTGCGTTCATGTCAGAATTTTTCTGCTTTATCTGCTTATATTTTGTGATCTTGACAAGGTCACAATCGCAGACTTTGCCTTGTGAATTTCACAATTTTGCTTCATGACTGATAGAAAGTGATCCACAGCGCATAATGTTATTGGAAACATCTCTAACATTAGGACAATATACCAGTATGTTTAAAGCGCGTGGGGTTTTCATGTCTCTGATGGCCCATGAGATTCAGCGCTTATTCCTGAATTTGATATACTGTGATTCTCGAACCCTCCTGAATGATGTCGCGGCGCTAATTTTAATGTGTAAGTATTAAGGTGTAAAAATACTTAGATCTTAACTCTGCATTCAATTCACTATATCCCGAACAACAAACCTCTAAAAGACTCACTGGAGATTTTTAAGGTAGTTCGACTGTTAGCGTGGATTAGCTGTGATTGTTATTTACCTGTATTTAACATATGTTTTTCTTATCTAAATATGTCGACATAAATCTTAATATGTCGACTTACACTTCTTTCCAGGAATTTTTGCGACCGGTTGGGCGTTTGTCCGTCGAATTAGTAGGTAATCAATACATGTATATTTATGTCACTATTCTATAACATTTCGCTACGTTTCATCTCTAGAGAGCGCTATCACCAACGGTTCATTTGTTTGGAATGTCGGGAGAACTAGATGTGTACAAACATTACGTGTTTTTCGCCCATGACTTCTCGCCTATGTGTGAATTGCAATGTCTGACCGTTATGTAAACGTAGTTACTTATTACTTATGTAGATACTGATGGAATTTTGTGTTCGCTGTCTGCCAAGGAATTTCTTAAAGTAGTCCTAGAATTTAGCAGAATTGGAAATGATCAGGGGCAAAAAATAGCATCAAGGTATAAATCATGGACGTTCGATTTATTTGATTTGATTGGTATCGGCACTATAAAGTCCACGTAATTTCCAAATCTCGTTTTTATCAGAATCTGATGCTCTTAGATTTTCAGTGCCGATCAAATAACATAACGTTGCCGTAGTAAATAATTGGCTTCATCTTAAGGAAGCAGGTTAATGAGTTTTCGTTTACAGACAAATAGCAAATCTAAGGATTTATTTGATGCTGGAACAATTCTTTACTGTATCACTGTCCCAATGTTTCCCCCTGCGCTAAGTTCTTAGCGCTTCCTTAGTCCTATAATTTATTTTGTTGTATCGTTTTACATTGATATCAACCAACTGCAAGCGATTTAAACTGTACAACAGAAATTGTAGACGTATCCTGAACCAGCAGAATAACTATATTTTACATAATAATAACAGTATTAACATTTATGTATTCGGGTGTGAAGCACCCAATGCTACTAACCATGCTTGGAATCCCCAGATGACACGAGGGTTAAGGTGTCCAATTTGGACCTACCGAAAAATTATTTCATTTCACGTTTCATCTTGTCGATGCATCAACAGTTACATAAATTTTTAGATGTAAAACAAGTATCTTGTATTTGCAATTCTTCGGGTTTTCGTTAAATGCAGGGTGTCTCAAAAAAATGTACTCGCCCTTTAACCGTTGCTAACATGCTGTCTTCTTTGTGTTGCAGGTATGAGGTTCGAACCTTTGCGAACATGATTAAATGTGATTAAAGAATCATGTTTTCAAAGGTTCGAACCTTACACCTGCAACACAAAGAAGACAGCATGTTAGCAACGGTTAAAGGGTGAGTACATTTTTTTGAGACACCCTGTATGTTCTTTCTTATGCGAGACTTTAAACGAATTAAATGTCAGTAAATTCTTAAATAACTGCTGTAGCATTATATAAACTTAGAAAGCTGTAAATGTGTTGTACAACTGCATACGGATGATTTTGTATTGTATAAATAAATTGTAAATGATAGATCGTCGTACTAAAATTTTTTGCGGTGAAAATGTAAGTTGTTTCTCGTTTAGACAAAAGATGAAGACACTTAACGGCGAATGGCAACAAACTTTAAGACTGTGTGTTGCTGGAAAATAAATCACACTATGATGTATCAGAGGTAAACCAGCGAGAGGTGCCGAGCCCTCCAGCAAAAAAATGAGCTCAATCTCTGATCATCAAAAAGGGATTAATCTGCTTACCACAGTCTCTACTTCAACTATTCCTCAAATATTGGCACCCTTCCTGCACCCTCTAAGAGGAGCAACGTCAAGCTATGTTGTCGTTCTTGAGCAGTTACGACGAAGACAAGTAAAACAGCTTCCCTGAATACTTACAGGATACCCTAAAGTTTCGTCACTTCAAATTGTTTACTCACAAATAGAAGCCAATCCAAGGTGTATTACCAAGTGATGGTCGTGTTGAGGTAGCTAACGAAAGTCGTGATGACTTCCTCCTCGTCGGCGGCGGGGCGCGTCTTGGAGTAGGCAATAAATTGCCGTCTGGCGCGGCTCAGTTCGGCCAGCGGCACCTGACCAAAAATTAATTTCAATACGTGTTGCCGATACTCGACCAAAAAATAATTTCAATACATAGAATAGAATGGAATGAGGCTATAGGAACGAACCTTCTGGCCCATTCTTGAGTCGGATAATTACTTCGATAATTACTCGGTTGTTTTACCCAAGTCCCATGCCGTATTTCCAGCTGCGTCATCCATGTCGGCAGCAGGATTCGAACCCGGGTCTTCCCGCTAGCAAGCATATTCGCTCACCAGTCGACCAAGCTGGTGATGTTAGGTTTAACCCACAGGCGCAAGTTAGGTTTAACCCACAGGCGCAAGTTAGGTTTAACCCACAGGCGCAAGTTAGGTTTCCCCCACAGGCGCAAGGTAGGTTTCCCCCACAGGCGCAAGGTAGGTTTCCCCCACAGGCGCAAGGTAGGTTTCCCC
>VCRD01000589.1:0-24805 GCA_006783055.1 Trinorchestia longiramus
TGCAAAAGGGGTTGCTGCAAAAGGGGTTGCTGCAAAAGGGGTTGCTGCAAAAGGGGTTGCTGCAAAAGGGGTTGCTGCTATAATAACACTTCGAATTACCATGAAATGAATAGTTTGATCAATTTATTGAACTAACAAAATAATAAAAAAAACATTTAGTTTTATTGTAACTGAGCCGACGTAGCGTGATAACGTATACATGGTAAAAAAATTGTATTCCTTAAAAGGATGTCAGGGAATGACCTTAGCCGTTCTTGATGAAATTCCTAGTGCTCATATACGCTATTGACTATGACCAATGTTATGAAGTCATCCTACACTATTTAAAAATGATATTTTCCGTTACTTTCTGTATATCAATGTACATAACGGATTTGAACACAAGATTAATAACTTCAATCTTTATTCAAATCGATTGAAGTTGACATCAGCTTTTATCATTGATAAATGTTAGTGTATTTCTTATAAGGGAAATGTTTTAGGCAAAAAATCTTGATTTGAACTTTGAAGCGCATGAAGTTATCGTTAGGTTGAATTTCTCGCATAGAAAGACTATGCAAACTGTTACGAAGCAAAAATAAAAAAGCACAAGCAAGCTCTCAAAGTTATATCAATTCTTAATGTCCATATAACTAGTGTGGCATACCTTCATGTGTTATTCATTGTTTTTTAACCTCATATAATAAGACTAAACATTTTTTTAATTTTGTCCATCACATTACCAGAGAAATATAAACGTTCGTCTTTTCAAAATGCTATGATGGTATTATAAAGTATACAAATATACAATTTATAAACTTTAATCAAAAAAATTGCACGACTACAAAAGTTTCTAAATAAATGGTGACCCCAAAACGTGTTCATTAAAAAATTCTACTTATAATACGCAAAAGATTGCATAATGTACACACTCAGCCCCCAGAGCAGCCAGCATGATTAATAGAAGTAGTTTATCAAATTCATGTTAAAGTTCTCACACGGCAAAATAAAAACAAATTTGAGCGTCTGCCGTAGAAAAATATTCATTTGAATTCAAACCTTCAAAATTACAGAGGTTTGTGCTTGGTCTGTAATTTGTAATTACGAGTTCGATAAAAAAAATAGCAAACGCTCTTAAACATCACTTTAACGACAATAAACAGCTTCGTCAAAGTTCACTCCAGTTCAACTAATAACGCTTTTCGACATTGCATATACAAAGATATGAGATCAAATCACTTGTAAACCACCAACGTACAATGCTTCGATTGTGATAATTGTAAAAAGCACCCGAGCAGACGGTAGCGAAGAACGTAAACACGAGACATGGAGTAACCAGCTGACTGCCTCGCCCACTAAATCGATACCAACAACCCTCATTACATCAATTCTAGTCATGTTTTCTCATTGCAAAATGAGCGTTTTGCTCATCTCCACTCACGTGTATCTGTTGACATGTTCTTTCGGTGGTTGTGGAGAAAATTCAAAAAATTCACGAAAATCGTCGAGCTCAGGATCTGCCATGTTGGTGCCTGAATGAGACTGAGCAGTGTATTTCCAGGGTTGTCGTCTGCTACGATCCAGACGTTCGAGGGGAGACTAGCTAGTTTACCCTCAATAAGCGATGAGGGTCCACAGAATTTTTTTTGCTTCATCATGTCCAGTTTCGATGATATTGACAAAATTTACATTGAATATACAACATGTAAAATACATTTTAAACGTGTATTATCCCTTCAGCTACAGGTTACTAAGTGTACGAGTCGATTGATGCCTTTGCACTCGTTTCATAATTAGAATTAGAAAACATGATAAATCTATATTAATGATTGGTATCGTGAATCTGACTAACAGGCAGTGATAGAGACCGATGATTTTATCAATTGAATCAATATGTTTCAATTGATTTAGAACGCTTGTTGGATGTGAAGATATCTCCCGAAATTCTTTGTGGTTTTTCAGTGTTACACACAAATTATAACATTTTTTGTACATCCGTGATCTGAGGACGGAACGTTAAGATCACTTAAGTCGTACGTTTATGAGATCCATGACTCTTGAAAGACTTTTCGAGCTTACCGTGACGCCATGCAAGTTGTGATCTTAGGTCCCCTCACACATCCCTTGTCCTCAGGTCCAGCTCAGCCCTCCAGTGTGAGGGTCATACGGCAAGGAACATAGGCACTGGTGGGGGAGATACATTGATGCGTTAGTACTCTAGCCAACTGCAGCACGCCCTAGTCCAGGGCAACACACCCTAATTTAATTTCTACCTTGATTCTTCTGAAAAAAAGCAGCATACAATAGAATGCAATAGATTATAGCAACAGGAACGAGCCGTTTGGTCTATTCTTGGGCTGCTTCGTAGTCCTATGCCATCTTGAATTATGCTTTAGCTTCTGTTAAACCTTGAATCTGTACTTAATTAGAATGGAGGTTTCTCATTCAATATTTGTCAGGAGGATTTTAGAAGCTTTTCACAGTGGCACTAGAGATTTTCATGCAGCTAGTTCCATATATCCAGAAACGGCATATCTGTCCAGATATGCAGCTAGCTTACAGCCGTAAAACTGATTGAATGATAGTTTTTAAGTGCTTGTTTGTTTCAAATTATAAAAATAAGTAATATTTGCCTCCGTCCAATCCTCCGAAACCATGCCAGTTTCAAACGATCGACTGAAAATAATTGCTAAGGGTTCATTAATTTAATTCGCTAATGCACTGAAAATTTGCTAATTCAATAAAATACAAGACGGTATTAGCAATTGTCTACGTGTAATAAAGAGTGATAAATGTTAACTTAACACACAAAAGACTCCTGCAACAAGCCCTTTTGAATTCAGAGTGAATAGCTAGGGGTACTATTGAGGAGCATTCATTTAACCACGGAAAACTGACGCCAACAGGGTATCTCCCAAATAAAATCATCGTCCCCGAAGAGCGCTGATCGCTTAAGAACAATTCTCTTCAGCTCTGCCTTCCCACAGAGGGAGACTGTTGAGAAACTTTGAGCATCAATTTTCATCTGATTTATCTTTAATAGCCTTGCAATTCTTTCCGAAATTAATGGCGTTACTTTGTGACGCACCTAATGAAACAAGTTTAGGCGAAAAAGAGCTTCTGGACATCAATGAAGAGAAGTAGCAAAAGAAAGTCGTGAATACATTTGCCTACAACGGGCGTAAAAATGGGTAATATTTCATTTTTGACTTTATTGATGAAAAACTCGAAAAAATTTTCTAGTGACGTTTCAGTATAGTGATTTACGGTAACGCATGGTCTTGCACGATGAAACGCATGATTATTAATGGCCATGCGTAATACCAATGGTCACGCTTGGTCATTACGGTTGCACATGATAATGGTCACATGATGAAAGCTACAACACTATGGTTAATGCTAATGCGTAAAACGTTACCTTTGGGGGAATATTTTTCTACAATATCATAGCACGTCAACAGCAAAAAAATGGGTGGAAACTACGGTTTCAAAATTTATGGAATCTGCGATACAAAACCAGCATCCTACATTAGTACAACTATCCAAAAAACAAACATCTATAACACTGATGGGCACTAAATACATTAAATGAATTTAAATACCAAATACGGTTTTCAATGTAATATACTACTTTTCTCTTATAACTAATTTTACATATTCAAGAATCAAGATACTCGTAGTAGATTGAATGTACTAAATAGACGTTAAGATATGATTCATGTAGAGTTATGACATTGGCGTCACTTTATGCCAAGTACAGTATGTGGCTGTACTGTCGTACGAAAAACTAGCTTCACTATGATTGAAATACGACGAGAATGTTAAGCAGCAGCACTAACAATTATTATTGTCCAAAAATTTGACTCGACCCCTGCAGCCCATAAAACACACGGAAAAAGAGTGAAAAAAGGGTACAAAGTATTTTAATCTCAATAACTATTTGCTATTTAACCCTTTCGATCCGGCTTTTGCTCTCTGTTGGGACTTATATGTCCCAACAGGATCGAAAGGGTTAATTTTGAAAACAAACATCAATGAAGTTCCGTAACATCCTCCCTATACTGTCCTGCATTATTTTCATAAATAGCTGATGTATAACGACGCGCCAAAGAATTTTATCAAATACAGTGTATATATATATATATATATATATATATATATATATATATATATATATATATATATATATATATATATATATATATATATATATATATATGTATATATATATGCAGACATAATTTAAGTACATTCCTTTGAGATGCAGTCCATGAGAAGCTCCTGGGGAGTATGATCAAGGGGATTGTCTTTCACACATTTTTGGAACTTAGCGTTCTTCGGGGGATAGATGGGATTTCCAAGCTGCACCCAAGGAAGCACGCAGATGATGTCTGTCCTCTTCAGCGTGCCTTGGGAAATTAGCATTCCTCGACGAAAATTTGATCAAGCTAGAACTACCTCAGCGTAACCAAAGGTAGCTACACGAGTCTGTTGTAGGTTTTGGTTTTGTATGTAAGTAGACCTTATTAATCTGTTTCCTCCTTCCGTGTCTCACTCGTGGAGGAGGCCTCGGACCTGACGTCCTGCACGAATGTCTTCGATTTGTAATCTGTAGTCTTCATTTTTTTCGTTTTTCTTTCTCTAAAATGCTCTCTGCCCCCTGCTGACACGCCTTTGCAACGGCTGTGGAGGTACAACACTATTGTGTTTAATCTAGTAACCTGAAAAGTTTAAAAAACTAAACGTTCAATGTATTATCTAAATCAAACAAAATATAATTTTCACAATTCATATCCTTGAAAATAGGAGACCTTCATGTATTATAATTCTAAGAATTTAATTTTAAGCTGGAGTAAAACATTAGTGGAAGCTTTCACACTCCTAAACAAAGTGTTATGTGCTCTTGATAATATATTTTTTAAAAATATCAAAGTCA
The DNA here is from genome assembly GCA_006783055.1 of Trinorchestia longiramus. NCBI lineage: Eukaryota > Metazoa > Arthropoda > Malacostraca > Amphipoda > Talitridae > Trinorchestia > Trinorchestia longiramus. The sequence goes on from VCRD01000589.1 coordinate 4,916, forward strand.
TGCATAAATTTTACTCCTGCTAAACTTTAAATTCTTGCAAGGAACTCATACAATGAAAATACTCTTCAAAAACTCAGAACTTGAACCGAACAATTAAATTCTTTTATTCAAGTGCAATAATATAAACTGTTCAACAGTTTGGTCACTTAGTTTATTTCTTTTGGGGTATTAATGTTAAGCAAGCAAGAGAAAATAACCTCTCGACTGGGGCAGAAGACGTCAAAGTTGTGCTAAAACGAAGAAACATTTTCAGAATAAGAGGATGCTGTTTCAAGCTTTCAATGTTCTTTTCATTGTCGTTGAAATAAGTCATAACTTGCATGTCTTCTGAGGATTCACTGAAACAGATTTTCTTTTCGAAGCGAAAGTACTCGTCTTTGGACGACGTCGAGTTTGCTTCCTCTGAGGCATCGGCAATACTTGCAAACTGGAATATCAACGAAAAATTGTGAGGTCATTTTTTCAGTGCAGTTATTTTGCTCTTGCGGTCCACGCTTTGTTGATATCCACCCATCGTAACTTTGAGTAAGGATGAGTGGTTGCAGCCAATATAGCGTCATGAACGTCCGATTCATCAACTAGCAGAAAGTATTTTTGAAACCTTTTTTGGAAGCCATGAAAAACTGCCTGTAGGATTAGGACACAATGTTTTAACTGCTTTGACTTCAGTTTATTAAATTTATTCTGCACTGTAAGAAAGGTAAGAAGTGTCTGTAGAAAATGACGTCTTCTCATTGCAGGTGGTTGATTGCAGTGGCGATGGGTCCCAAAGCACAAATATATTCATCAATGAATTCTATTTCCGAGGTTTTCAGGGTTGGGAGCTCTGATGCGGTAAAAAGTTCATTAAGCTCATCTTTGTGTTTCAGTAGCCGAGTTAAGGGGTCATGGAGTGAATTCCACCTCGTAGTAGAGCTATTTTTAACTCATCCTCAACTGGTTGTCAAGTTGTGGACATGACCAAGGAACCATTACGTCACAACGACGTTGAAACGCGATTCAAGTGTCGTGCTTGGACGTTCAAATTTGTTTCAAGCATTGTACTTAGTCAAAATAGTATTTCAATGTATTTAAATACATTGTGTTGAAATACACATATATTGTATTTAAATATAACATTTAAATACACATCTTTATATATATTTGAAAATACATTTTCAAATACATACATGAATGTATTGAAATACATATTTAAATACAATGTAATTAAATACTGCCCAACACTGATTTACAATGTGAAAAATTCTACGTGCCAATAAATTGAAACTATTTTTTAAAATGGACTCTCATTAATAGTACTTTTTTTGAGTGATAAACCCGCATATTGGGAATTCAGAGAAGCAAACGACAAGCGATGACAGTCAAAAAATCGAGTTCAAATTTTATTCGAAGAGTTATCAAAAACGAAAAAATTCTTTTCATGGCACTACAGTATAGACCACTATAAGTAATTTAATTAAATTCCATCTAAGTCAACATTTTGAACTACATACATTTCACACCACCACGAAAGCGTCATCAACATTTTAAGTCATGCTGAGTCTGGGCACTGCAAGGGAATGTTCAAAAACCTGTTGAAATGAGGGAAGAAAAAATAGACGAAAGGAAGGAGGGAGGGAGAGAGAGAAGGAAGGAGGGATTGAAGGAGGGAGAGAGGGAAAAGAGAAGGAAGGAGGGAGTGAAGGAGTGAGGAAAGAGGGAAGCGTCTAGTAATCATGGCAATAAAGCACGCTCGCGTCATTTCTTCCAGTGGTGACTTGAAAAGTTTTAAGACTCTCTGTTTAAGTTATTTGGTGCTTTATCAATATTGTAACTAGATTTTTTAGCTCAATTTTTAGACGCAGGTTGAAAAAATTATTGTATATCAAGACCTGAATCCGTAAAATTATACAGGAATTACGATTCAAGATAAACCAAAAATTATAACACAAAGGAATTTCATATGATGTCGGCTATTGTATAATAGCCCCAGTGCACCTTAGCCGAATATGAAAAGAACTTTAATTCTAAATGAATTGTTACTCGCCAGCAAAAAGCAATTTTAGTCGAAAAATTTAACTTGAATATTCTTCATTATATTTCATCCTCTTATAATTCAAGTCCTTAGAGTTTAGTATGGAAATGAGTCGCAAAGGTTTATGAAATCTACGAGCATTCTGCTTGCATTCTAAGTATGTTTTTAGACTTCACACGTGGCTGATGGACAGACCTGAAATTAATTAAAGAGACGGGATCTATTCCTTTTTATTGACCTGACTTACAAGAAGTAGGAAACGCTCTAGTTTATGACATCTACGTGAATTAACAATTGACGAACTTGTGAAAAATTAGTTAAGCAATTGATTAATAGAACATGCTGCAGACAAACTAATGATAAAGATAAAGAAGACGTTGTTCTGTGGTGCCCGGAGGAATTTCTTTGATCGTCTGGTTTTATAGACTCCACCCACTGTGAAATTTTCCAGAAGCTCTCTGGGCAGCGCCGAAGAAATAGCAGACCTGGGCAGTGCAGATGATAGACCTAGGCAGTTGAGAAGCAGCGTCTTGCGAGGAAGGTAGGAGCTGTCACCGCTTTCGTGATAGGAAACAAAAGATACTTTCGAGGAACAAGTCGAAAATTAAAGTTTCATCATATGAAACGTTAAATTCATCTTGCTACTAACCATTATGTTCACGCATCGAAATTTTATCGTCGATCAGACCAAATAATATGCTAAGCTTTGTAAAATTATCGATCATGTAACTGCATTAACTAGTTTTCCTCTGCATCTTCGAGTAAACTGCAAATTAGAAAGAAATTCAGTTAACTCAGCTTGTATCAGAATCAGCACTCCCTCACGGTAGTAGTTAACACCTGGACTGCTTTAGAGAAGAAAATTGTCGGAAAAACAACGCAATTTTTCACCAGCGATGAAATGGTAATATACATGTCATATAATACCACATACTTTCTAGTTTGAGACTGGATCTCTTCATGTAGGTACAATGTCTCATGAGAATATTTTCAAGTGAGAGGGAGTCGCTTTAACTGCGACTATACAAACCAATGTCTCGGTAATGTACAGGATCTATTCATCACTGACGAGAAATATAGAAACGCTACATAAAAGCGTATTAATAATTTCCTATTCCCTTGAGTAATATGCAAGGAGATGAATTAACTTGGAATCTATGGCAACGTAGAACTACGAGTGTTAATAGCATGAAACTTATTGTAGAGCGACACTATAAATAACTTGAAAATTATTGTACGTAACTTTTGCAGCTCAAGGATTAATTGTATATTTTCTTCGAAATATTGAGTCAATTGTGATATATTTAGAAATCACGTTTTTCCAGACACATTGCAACATCCGTCATTCACATTAACAACTAATTTTTGAAATTTTAAGATGTGATTCATCTTGCTACTTTACACACGTTTGAAGCTCCAATGAAAACTTATTCGACTAGATAAACGGCTTGACTTTCCCGTTCACGAAACCAAGTATGAATTATAATTTATTTATACATGAACAAAAAAGTGTAAATCAAACTACTGGCTTTATGCTTCTGATTAATGACGGACTGTCAAAATTTTAATTTTCATGTGCATGTGAGCCAAAGAGAGTCATTTAATTTCCTCTTAACGTTTTTTCAACGGGTTTTTGAAAATTTGTTAACTATTGAAACATTAGGTAATGCAAATAAATATCACATAAAATGAATTAAATTGTTTTCATGTAATTTTTTGTTCTCTGTCTACTTCCCATAGAAACAAAGCCAACAAACATTTTCTATTGTAAAGTGAAATAACATTTTTTATCTTTAGAAATAATTCAGTATAATGTTTTGTAAACTACGGAAAGTACTGCTATGAATATCCCACTATAATAATACTGCCTGTACTCATACAATATAAATGTTGATATTAAAAAAATGATCAAACTATGAACGTCGCGAATGTTTTCCACTAAATTGATCGTATAATACCGAAATTACTCAATTTAGTTGTATATAATTCAAATGAATTAACTTCCCTTCGTTATTTACATTTCATTTGTGAAGATAATTTTTTTGATGTTCACCGCCGTCCCCTCTCACCGCGATTCTCCGCAAATTTAAGAATGGATAATTTCTAATTCTTTTCATTATAAATACATTTACATCACTTCATTCTAGCTATTAATAGATCGAAAATATCAGAGCAGTACATTGACCATAAAAGACCAGACAAGCAAGGACAAAAAGAAAGCATTTGTTTTGTGCGTACCTCTTACCACGTCACCACACGCACTTAAAGTAGCAAACAATACAGTGTAGCCAGTCATCCCTTGGTACAGTTGAGGTGACGTTCAAGACAGTGACGTTCAAGACAGCGACGCTCAAGACAGTGACGCTCAAGACAGTGACGCTCAAGACAGTGACGCTCAAGACAGTGACGCTCAAGACAGTGACGCTCAAGACAGTGACGCTCAAGACAGTGACGTTTAAGAACCGACGATCAAGAGCCGCCGTTCAAGAGCAGACGTTCTCGAATCGTAAACTATTCAAGTGCAAGCAAGAAAGCGTATGAAAATATTGTTAACGCGTTTGTTGAGCATGGCTGCAAGTGTACCTGAAGATGAATTTTTGTGGTCTTCTTCAATATCTGTGACGTGCACACAATGTGCTGAAACATGACACTTCCTTTGAGTGGATACATATTGCTCTGTCAGTTATAATTCGAAGAAAACCAATAAATAATAACTATAATATATTGATTCCCACAACCACTAATGGACGAGGATGGTCATTTTTCATGATTGATGTTACGAGTGATAGAAGTTTAAATTTTGTTAAGGAGCAGTACGTGAGATTAGCTGTGCCTGCTGCTGTTGCAAGAAATGTTGAGCTCAAGGAGAAAGCTGCAGAATTGATGAATCATTTTTAGAACGATTCACAGACTCCAAACGGAAGCATTGCTTATCTTTTGTTTGTTATCGAGGTAATTAATGTTTACATCAACGCAAATCTCGAGCGCAAAACGGGAATATACGCAAATGGTGGAAGTCGATCATCATAATCGAGGGCCCTGAATTTAAACTCATAGACAAGGTCCGCTGTAATCAGGAATGTTGAAGAGGCTTCAGTTTGCAATTATTTATGACCGTTGAAATTTACGCGCAATAACGGATTCAATATATATAAATTCATTGATGACCATGACTTACGATGACGGCTAGAATCTGAACTTAAGAACAGTTGGCATATAGTGGTACCAGCAATAATCTCCAGTATCTCTTACATTAGTGAGTATTACCGATAGATATTCACCATTGAAAATTGTAGCCATAATGAACGTTCGCTAAAATCTGGAGATTGTATTTTTCAACAATGGTAGAATTTACTGAATGGGGATTGAAATATTCCATCGTTTAAAGGATTTCATACTGAAAACGATTATTTCGAGTGAGTAAAAAATACTGCGCGTAAATTGCACAAGTGTGTGAGAGACGCCTTTAACATCTCAATTTATAAAGTGTTTCTTAGCATAATTATTTACCCTTGGCTTCACTATTTACCCGCTAGTTTCAGGTGCGCTACTGTTGTAATTAGAGCCTTGGTGTATCTAACTTGCACAGAAATTTTAGAAAAATCAACACAAAAACACCGTCTCAAGCAAGAACACAATGAGTGGTTCAGGCAAGGGTTTGCTTGGGCTCTGGTTGTGCCGGAATAATGATACTTGGACGATCAAGGATTCAATGGAGGTACGTGGTTTTCGCTTAAATCCTTTAAAAGTTACTGGAAAGGTGTTTTCTAGGAGTAACACGTCTTTTACAGCTTATATTCAAGGAAATTACATTATATAATTTTAAAACAATGTACTATTATAGCCTGTACTTTAAAACCCTGTAGAGCTCCGTACTTTTAGAGCTTTTTTTGGGCTAAATTAACATTTATTGTAAAAGATTTTAGGTCACCCAAGTGATAGATGGCAAGGAATCTTCAGGTTTATCCAAGCATAAGTGTTCGTTGTCAACCATGATTTACTCATCTCAAAACGCAAACATCAACAATTTAAATTTTAGGCTGCAAAATTAATGTTTCATTTGCATATGTATTCACAATGTTTATATACGAATCCTCAGCTAAATTTTATTTGCCTGTATGATAAAATACTGCAGTTCTTAATCATGTATCTATTTCTTTGAATCTCTTTAATTTCTATCTCATTATTTAAAGATAGAATTGTAAGTTCATGTAATATCCCTTTCAATTTTCAAACGCATTATAGGATCGACAAACCAACGAAGTACATATACATAAACTAAATATTCAGTATGCATAATAATCATTATTATAATGGTAAATAATGTTCATACTATTATAGTCGTTGAGATATTAACATTAACAATGCAGATATATAGACAGACCATTATAAGAAAATAGGCCAAGCGTATGCTTTAGGATTAGTGTTCATATTTTACGACTAGTTTTGATGTTATTTCCGTGTAGGGATTCCCTAAGCCTATTCAAGAGGATCCCAGTGAAGACATGGAGGCAATGCACCACGAGGCGCAAGCAGGCTCTTCAACAGCTAGCATGAATAAGAAGTTGATCGCCCGAACACGAGTCGAGAATGGTGATGCAAAGCAGCAGGAAACGTTCGATGAGACTGAACATCAAAAACGTCAACAAGGCTCGCATGCGCGCGAGCAGTTCCAATCATCTGCCAACAATGACGTCCTCACACCCTCATGCAACTCGATGGTTTTCAGTCTGAAGAACCAAGTTGGCGGACTTGCTAAAGCCCTGCACGTATTCAAGGTACTTTATGTTGTGTTGAAATAGAAAATACTATATTCAAGTAATATGCATGCTTCAATGCAAAAAATAAATCAACACGCTGTAGTCTTATTTTTTGAATTTGCTCAACGTCTCTGAAAGCATCTCACACGCGATACTTCTATAAACTGCGAAAAACTACACAAGTAATCGTACTGAACGGGGTTTCAAAGAAATTTTTTTCTCGAACAATAGTCGCAAAATTATTTCTACTGAATACTTAGTGAATTGATGAAAAAACGAAATTTAGTAACATCTTTCCAGTGATCAAAGAAACACGGTTTCAGGACCAACACCTCGTTTTTTTCTTAAAATTTCAACTTTCATTTTCGTACACGATAGCAACGGGGCATCAACGTGGTACACATAGAGAGCCGCCGTCACCGCCGCAGGGACTCACAGATGGAGTTCCTGGTGAACATCGAGTGCGACAATCCCCAGATGGAGGAAGTCACCAAACAGCTCAAGCGCCAGGTCTCGTGCCTCAGCCTTCACGAGTACGACCGCGGCGACCAGTTTCCAGAACCTGTTGCATACGAAGTACCGAACGAACCTAGCTTTGGTGAGAGGCAACACAGATTTCTGCATTGGCTAGGATGAATTCATAGATTTCTGCATTGGCTTGGATGAATTCATATATTTTGAGGAATCCGTTCAGCCTGTTTAATTTGTCTACCTGCATGGGTAGTCCATGTATATGTTCACAGAACTACTTGTGAAATTTTATCATAATTGTATTCCGTAATTCCAAAACTCGCCACTGACTCAGCAAGTACCCGTGACTGCTAGCACGCTGAGTGTGTAGACAGCATTCGAAGTGGATGCATACACAGTACATGCACATTAATAAGTCACAATTTCAACGATTCTGAGCGCAGGGATGACCTTGAGGAGTACGAAATTTTCACAGAACGTTCCTAAGTACAGGCTCTGCAATATTCTTATTTCTGCACAATACAATCATATAAATAGGACTAACAATATGCAAAGCCAATGACCTATAATATCTTTTCTTTCGTTTTAACAGATTTGGGAGACTCGTGTCCGTGGTTCCCAAAAAAGATCTCCGACTTGGACCACTTCCAGACTGTGCTTATGTACGGCTCTGATCTCGACGCTGACCACCCGGTAAGTACCCTGTTGTTCTTTGAATTTAATCGTTTGTAGTGCACTACCTTATTACTTTTCCCTAGTAAGTCCCACAGCAATTACTATTTTCTAAAGATATTAAATTAAATTTTAAAAATGCGAACATGCACAATAACAGAAATATGTTTTGTCTTTACATAGAAGGAATAAATTTTTTTAGTCTTTTGACATGTACGGACTGGTATTTGTGGAGTGTTTTGAAAAAATGAAAAACTAAAATCTAAAAAATTGACGGTGTAAGGGAATCAAACTTAACCTACTTATGAAATATTGTGAAATAAATTGAATAAGATAACAAAAAAGTACGAGTATTTGTCAAGCATATGTTCCTCTTCATAGCGTCCATCTAGATAATGAAATATTTTATCCTGTATTTTCTTGTAATGGGCGGAGTGGAAACCACTTCACACTTTTGACAAATATCAATTTACTCTATTTAATGCTAATCAAATTAAATATAGTTCAACCAAAAATGGGTTGCATATCAAATAGATGAAATTTTTTGAAGTTCTATTCAATGTCTAGTACACTAATGCAAAGGCTGCATTGTATTAAAAACAGCACTTCTATCAGTTAACCCAAAATGACAAAATACTGCAAAGAATGAGGAGCAAGAATCGTTGAAGGTCATTTCAAATAATGTAATCATTGCAATAATACAGTCTGGAAGAATTTGTTCGTTGATCAACTGTTGTTATGAAGTCCCTCTGCACTGCAACTAAAATTCTATCATGTTTAAAATAACTTTCCGCTATGTTTACCAGCTCTTCTTCGCAGTATTTCATCATTTTTGTTACTTGATAATAATGCTGGTTATGAGTGCAATACATTTTTCACATCCGTACGTCAGATCCTTGGTAAAATTCAAGGACTTTTTTATTGATTTGACTTACAACCCATTTTTTGGGCTTTATTACGTTTTGTCTTATTAAATTGTGAAAGTACGAAGTACCCTTTGCTCTACCTGCTCTTTTTGCCAAAATCTTGTTAAATTTAAACTCAATGAAACAGCTCACTCAAAATAGTCTGTCTGCACTCGGGGACTTTAAATCTTATTGAAATTCAGTCCGTTCTGAGACAAGCTGAGCTGGCGAGACTTGCTTTTTTTGAGGAACGTAACAATCACGAGAATCATGCTCCAGAAAATTCCTGAACTCGAGGCATCTGCACTTGTCTGGACTCGGAATCCTTGACAAGTCTTTTGATGGGAGCTTCAGCGCTGAGATTATGCACTCCTAGGTTTTCTGTAATATGAGAGGTCATCAACCTGAGCGCATTATGACGAAGAGGAGGCATGGCATCAGCTGAGAGCTTATTACGACCGATCGCATCCATTGGAGCTCGATCAATGAGATTAATTCTCAATCGTATTCTCTTTGAGAGTGAACGTCGTATCGAAAGACGTTTTTACTTCTTACTGTTACCTACGTGAATTCTACAAATCCAACAATGCAGAAAAATCAACTTAGATTTAGTTTAATACTTTAAAGGTCAATGGGAACCTAACGTTTATAACTATATTATTTTATTTATCGTAAGAAAATTTGATAAAAAACTACTAATAGTAGATTTTCAAATAGTCTTTAGGAACTGGAAAATATTTGCACTAGGTAAGTTTCAAGTATGCTCTGAATATTTCAAACTACGATCTTTCGATATTTCAAACATCAAAACCTAGCATGAGGCTTGACAGACAAGATTCACAACAGTACTCTTACTTTGTTATGAGGCAACAGTCGCATGAAAGCAAGTGCTGCACAGCAGCAGGACTCGAATAACAGAGAACTAACTTGGCGCGCTCGACTTAGCAAGAAACAATGCAGCAAAATTACGGCGTTTAAGGAACGCAGCAGGAGCAGAGCTGTCACGCGTGGTTCTCGTAAGTATTCCTGTCTTAGAGCACCTTTAAAAATGGAATTCCCCAACGACGTGAGAGAACACATCGTTAATGGCTGAAATAAAAGTATTTACCTTAATTTTCGCCATCCATTGCAACCATGTGAAAAAGTTATAAATTGAACTTACAAAAACAACATCTTTAAAATCAGAGGCAAAAAATTGAATACAAATTATTTAAATGGATAAAATTATAGAATTCCAAGAAGTATTTAGATGTAGCATCAAGAAATGCTGAGCTAGTACAGCTTTCACGGAAAAAACTCGTCATTTTATGCAGTTTCATGAACAACTTTGTCGAGAAATTTCTGTATAGCTTTCCAAATAGGATCAAATTTGATATATAAACGTCTTTTAAATATCATTTGTTTTTCACGGCGGTGGACGAAAGTTTACAGCAACCAAAGCGAACAAAAATTTAATTTCGTTTTCTGACGTCATTCTGTGAACGCTTCGTACTTTCTTCCTTATAATATGATTTGAATCCCTCGTTCAGAGTAGTCAAAAAATAGAAGATAAATAGTCTAAAATGTTTCACAATAACAAAACAACTTGAAACAATGTCACGTCATAATAAAACAGAGCAAATGATGAAGGCTCATACTCAGCTTACAATATCCCTTTAGCAGATGTGGTAACAGATTCCTTGTCACAATATAGTCTACTAATTCTACTCGACCGTCAGCTGTGAATTATTAAAAGAAGTGTGAAATTCATACCCACAAAACGAATAAGGAAAGCGATATGCAATGAAAGTCAGATGCTTCTGCAAGAAGGTGTTTCTCCAGACCAGACTTGTTAGCTCCGTGCTCAGGAGGTAAAATAAAGAATCTCGTCGTAATTGCTGTGGTAATGGCAAGAAAACTGAACTCAACGCTATCGTCATTAAGTTCACTGATTTGCTCCTCTTTTGTTATGAAATTGAAAACTGACACAGAACGAAATGTAGGAAAATCAAATATTTCTCATTTATTTTTAAATAATATTTGTGCTGGAATTTGAGATATTCAAGATCAATCGCCATAACATGACGTTTTATGATGGAAACTTTCAATGTTTTTAAATGCTTTCGTATGTTCATATACTTACTGTCTTCCCAATGTTTTTACATTGTACTTACAGGGCTTCAAAGATCCAGTGTACCGCAAACGGAGGAAGCTTTTCTACGACATTGCTATGAATTACCGGTTGTAAGTAACGCATGAAGCACCAACTGTAAGAAACGCATGAAGCACCAACTCTAAGAAACGCATGAAGCACCAACTGTAAGAAACGCATGAAGCACCAACTGTAAGAAACGCATGAAGCGTACCAGCTGGAAGTCACGCATGAAGTACCAACTGTAAATAACTCGAAGGAATAACTCGTAAGTAATGTACGAAGTATCAACTATACGTAACACACGATGTGCCAACTGTAAGTAACGCACCAAGGGCCGATTGTAAGTAGCGCATGAAGTACCAACTTTAAGTAAAGCATGAAGTGCCGATTGTAAGTTGCACATAAATAGTAACTGCACGTTACATATTCTAGCTCGAGTAACATTTACTCCACAGACCTCGTCGGACGTCAGAACTAGAATCAATCAGCCTATTTATTATCCGAATTATAGCTTTCAATCAAACTTGTTTCCAATGTTCACACACATATGCGAAAATAAAACAATTTATTGGTGCGGACGATATAAAACTGTAAAATATCTTACACAACTCAACTCAAAAAGAGAAATAACCAAAATTTTCCGTGTGACAATTAAATGAAGCATTTTTTTGCTCAACCTACTCTTTTGTCTGAATCTTATAACGGAAACTTCAGGACAAAGATGTTACAATATTAATAACTTTCTCTCGGAAAACATTTTCTGAATAATGGTAAGTTATGTGCAGTTTACCATGTTACACTCCTATTTTGGACTTTTTTAATGATCAGCTACAATCTATGAACGATAGTAACCTTTTTTCTTTGATCCCAGCGGTCAGCCCATCCCGAGGGTGGCGTATACGAAGGAGGAAACGGAAACGTGGTGAGTATGTAGTATGAATTGAATTATTTAAGGGTCAAGTTATGGTCAACTTCGAGAATAAATTTATAATTTTAATGATCACATTCAATTTGAACTAATTGTTAATTTTCTATTTTGTACACTCATAAAACGATGAATACAAAGATTTAAAAAATAAATCTTGAATTAAGTGTTGAGTTATTTATTGATTAAGTTTATGAGAAAGTTGAAATAAAATTCAAGAATGAATGCTCACATAAGTTCATGGATATATGTACTCTTTAGTCAATTCATGATAAACTTGATTGCACTTAGATAATTAGAGAGATCTTGATAGGTTTACGACAGCATGTATGTCCTGAACAACTAACATTTCAGACAGGGGAAGTAGCTGAGCAAAATTCAACATACTTCAATGTTTCCACCCTGTCTTTCGTGGCAAATTTCATTCATTTCAGTGCTACAACAATTTCATGAAACGCTCTTTAAGCTGCAAAAACAAGTTGCAAAACATAGAACAAATAAATTGGGTATACCTACATAAGAAAAAAATGCATATGTCAAAAAAAATTTTTGACTTCTTTTCTGATGGTTATATTTCTAGTTTGAGACATGCGGAAAGTATTTTCAAAGAATTACGGCTGAAATTTACCGCTGATCGCTTCCTAATAAGAAAAAAGCTCACATCGCTTCAGTTCGCATCTGAAATGCCTAAAGCAAAGTAATTTTACAGCGCATAAAACGTAGTTATATTATGATGACTATTACTAAGGAAAATCAATGTAATAAGATTCTTACTATACACATTAAGTTGCACAACAGAACGTTTATTTCAAGTTGAATGACCATTTGACTTATTTCGTATACTATGAAGTACATTATAAATACTCTAATCCTTTTTAGTATCGACTGCAAAAAATATACGTAGCGTATAATGTTGTCTGAATCGCATACAAAAAATTTGAAACGATATCAAAAAATAAATCATTTTATTGAAAATAGTTTCTGACCATTGGCGAGTCGCGCACAGTTTGCAATGTATCACGCATTTTTTGCACCCAATATTCACAGCCATGCATACATAAATGTTTCGTTTTTGTAGAGTTATAATCACGACATTATATTATGCAAAAAAAAAACAGAAAAAATCTTGTGCTTTCTGAATAAGTATAAATTTACGCACGTTCGCACATCGATATGAGCAGGTGCACCATCTTCAGGGAACTACACAAGCTGTACCCTACACACGCATGCAAGGAGTATAATGAGAACTGGCCGATGCTCGTCAAGCACTGCGGCTACAGGTAGGATATAGTATATATGATATTAAAACTGTGCAACGTATGACATAGCATGTATGATATAAAAACTGTGCAACGTATGACAGAGCATGTATGATATAAAAACTGTGCAACGTATGACATAGCATGCATGATATAAAAACTGTGCAACGTATGACATAGTATGTATGATATTAAAACTGTTCAATATAAATTTTTCTGTCCGGGTATTCCGAGGTACTACAAAGTTGTTTACATGTTAATTTATATCACTGAGAACAGTGCAAGCCTATGTGCTAAATTGCAAACTATGAAAAGTTGAATACTCAATTGTGTGGTAGATTCCAGAAATAGTACGTCATTTAGGGAATTACTGTCAAACTTGTGATATAATAAAACATTTTATTTTTAATAATTTCTACATATTATTTAAACCGATTGGGCCTTTTCCGTTTATCGACGAGATTCACATGCTACAAAGTACATTTCAACTCGGTAACTTCAACATGATGAATGACTAACAAAAATTGACTAACAAAAATGCTGGCAATCCTTGAATTAATTTTCTACAGGATACAGGGCTACAAAAGTATAGAGATTTAAAGTTACAGGGCTGTAAAGTTACAGGGCTTTCAAGTATAAGGCTGCAATAGTAAACTGCTATAAAAGTATAATATATAGGGTTGTTAGAACATAAGTACTGGTAGGTACTAGCACTTAACCCTCGATGAAAAAACATTACCTGCAGTACGGTCAAAATGTTAATTCTGAGGGGAGTTAGCTGTACTGAAATCATTTTATCGTTCCTCACTACTAATATTCAACATTTTCCAGGGAAGACAACATCCCTCAACTGGCGGATATTGACGCTTTCTTGAGAGGTGAGCTTTGCTGTTTTGTAGAAATTTTGCATGCTATGAATTTCGATTGCAAATGTCAAAATTTCAGGAAAATTTATCCTGACAATTTTTTCAGCATAATGATACGATTTTTCCGTATTTAGGTCCTGAAGTGTAAATTATTACTCCCTAATTAAAAAGAGTTTACGTTTCTGGGATGCCGAAGAGAAATTTTCCAAATCGTCCACTTGGAGATTTCAAAACTAGGCGTAAAGTATCCATCTTGAAATCAGCGTTAACACTTTCGAATTAATAATTTTCAGACAAGACAGGCTTCTCTCTGAGGCCAGTGGCTGGCTACTTGTCTCCTCGAGACTTTCTCGCAGGCCTCGCCTTCCGTGTGTTCCACTGCACTCAGTACATCCGTCACTCCTCCGACCCCTTCTATACCCCTGAACCGTGAGTGTCTAAACTCAATGTGGACTTTCAGAGGTGGTTTAACTTTCAAATGTGCTTCGACGAAACTCGGTACATTCGTCATTCCTCTGAGCAGCGAACGTGGACTCAATTTTAAGTTCCAAATACGGTGTAAGTGAAAAGGGTCAAATTCAAATTATTTTGTGGAGCACCACTTCACATAGTACATCTGCAACCATTAATTTCAACTCCTTTTACATCCCTGAACCGTGAGTATGACGCCTCAATAAATTTTTAAAAACTTGGCAGGGCCTTGAAACAAACAGTTTCATAAGCCTGGATAGGATTCACCTGAATAAAAAATTAGCTCTAGGAATCCAAATTGCAGATCATGACAGTAGGGCATCACATGACCTACCTAGCGCTCGGGTCAAGTACGATGAAGCATGAATGTGCGTAACTAGTTGTTGTACGGACTCGACACCAGTAGCCAGAACCACCCACACGAGGGAAAAGCTCAATATCTAGAGGTGAAGGGGAAATTAACATATTGCTGTTTCAGACGTCTTTCATGCTTTAGGGCATAAATAGGAAAACATATATTGTTGACCCGTTAAGAAATGCTTGGAAAAAGAAACCTGGCTAAACACACAAAAGGAAAGTAGATCTCACCTTCAGCCTGACTGAGTCATTCAAATAGTGTCTGAAGGACATACTCCCAAGGACACTCCAATTGAGAGAAGTCGAAAGAATACTGCTCGAGAAACAAGGTGAAGACAATTATCTTTGCATATGACCGACCAAAAAAGCATTGAAGCTAACAGGAGTGTAAAACCAACTAACAATTTTCTTACAGAAATTGAGGGTGTAACTCATTTGAGAACAGATATCGTGCGTAGCACTGAAAGTCCGATGCTCAAGGAATCATAATTATTGGATTGAAGACAATTAAAACTACCTAAAGCAATAAAACGTTGCATTCTTTTCATAAACGATCTCCGTAAAAATCTGTCTAGAATTCAATTAGAGTGGCATAGAAGCGCAAAACTTCAGTACTTCATAATTCGAGGTTTGCTACATTCTGCAAAAAGAGGCTGGAAGTGTGGATATCTTTTAGAAGCGAAAAGGTAAAGTGAACCAAACAAATAAACCAGCGGTGCTTCAATTATTCATTCGAATGAAGTTTCATTTTATGTTGAAACAACTCCTACATAAGCCTCCAGTTAATATTATTTTGGCTTAGAATCATGAGTAACTTCACCTCCCATTTTACGGTGGTTTTTCCCTCCGTACAGGGACTGCTGCCATGAGCTACTGGGTCACATGCCTCTTCTAGCGTGCCCCAGCTTTGCCCAGTTCTCCCAGGAAATTGGCCTGGCCTCACTAGGAGCGTGCGACGAAGAGCTATCAAAAATTGCGACGGTATGAAAATAATTAAAAATATTTATTACTAACGACACTAGGAAATATTTATAATAGTTTAGGGAAACAATTTTCTTTATAAAGTTGGACCTCCAGGATGAAGGAAATTAAGAAGTGCATTCAAGTTATAACATCTAATTTTATTCTCTTATGCTAATCGCATGAAAACTGTGAAACTTGTGCCAGTTCTAGACGTAATCTCCCTGTAGCTACACCTATTTTTCACAACACCTACGCTATGATTCGATGGCTGCTGCGAACGCTTCTTTAGGAGTCTAATTTGACCACTGAAAAATGGTTAATGCAATACCGGCACGGCTAGGGAATGTACGACCACGGAGTGTCTTTCGTTATCAGAAACGGCAGAAAGTCGCTAGGAGCCAGGTCAGGTTAGTAAAGAGCTTTAGAAACCCCTTGAAAATTGTCACGGAGAAACTGCAGCGTCGCCTTCGCCCGAAGTGCTGTTGCGCTGTCTTGGTGAAAGAGCACGCGTGCTCTTTCCTGACAGTTTTATTCCTGACGGTTTTTCACGAATTGCAGGAAGGAGCTTGTTCTTCAGAACATCTTTATAGGATAAAACTGTCACCGTGATGCTCTTTGGGACACAATGAGTAAGGAACACGCCGTTGCTGTTCCAAAACATGACCATTTTTTCAGTACTGGCGCTTACCCGAAATTTTTTTAGCGGCTGTGAGTCTGTGTACTTCCATTGAGAAAGCTGGAGTTTCGTTTCAGGATTGAAAAATTACATCCATGTCTCATCTATTGACTCAATCAATGATAAGAAAGTCCCATTCATGCCGTCTTCATGCATTCATGCATGTCTGCGAACATGCCACGTGCGCAGCCTAGTGGTCGTCCGTCAGCATGCATGGCACTCACCTGAAGGGTATTTTTCGCACTTTCAGGTCTTCATGCAGAATTGTGTGAATTATCCCAGAGTAAAAAGTGCCCACTTCGGAAGCGATGTGTTTCACACTCATTTGGTGATCCAAAACAACTTTCTCCATTCGCTCGATCATGTCGTTATACCGGCTGGTGCAAGGCCGAGATTGTCTTAGTTTGTTGCCACAAGACGTTCTGCTTTCTTTGAACTGTCGCATCTACCAACTCACATTATGCACATCCATGACACCATCACCGCATGTCTCGCTCAACCAGCGATGAACTTCAATCGGTTTCACACCATTCAAATGGGAAAAACGAATTATTACACCCTGTTCTTCTAACGAATACGTCGTCATTTTCAGTCTCAAAAACAGTTTTCACTCTCGCCACTGCCCGTAGAGTTCTGTGTGCAGTTAACAGTGATGCCATCTCTGTCACGCATTCACAAGTGCGTATTTTAGAACAAATTGCAGGTTTATGTTTCCAGTTCTGAGAAAAAAACGGAGGTGTTATGACATGAATGCACCTCGTATAACGAATGTAAATTATATGTTATAGGTAGTAACTGATAAACGTCGAGTAGATCATGTTACTGGTGCCTATGGTGTACGGCGTACACTGGTATTCACTTGTGCTGCAATTAGTTGCTGATAAAGATTTAGGTTCTACTCTGAGTGTGAACAAGGTTGTCCATAGCATTTTACTGAAAGTAGTTAAAGATTGTCCAGGATCACTGGATCAAAAATTTCCCATCAAGGGCGCTTAAAAATTGCGATTCTAGTACAATAGGACAATAGTTTATAAATATTTGGGGCCTCTTACTTCTCAAACCCAAATCTCAACAACCAAAAATGAAATTTATGTAAAATATTTAATATTGCTATTCCATACTATTTATCTCA
The DNA here is from genome assembly GCA_006783055.1 of Trinorchestia longiramus. Lineage (NCBI taxonomy): Eukaryota > Metazoa > Arthropoda > Malacostraca > Amphipoda > Talitridae > Trinorchestia > Trinorchestia longiramus. The sequence continues at coordinate 22,521 of VCRD01000589.1, forward strand.
CTTAAAGTAAATTTCACCCCAATTTCAGATCCCTCAAGTAAAAAATTACCGTTAGTGATAAATATTCAAAGTGTATGAACCAAATAGCAAAAAGATGAATTATATTTTTTTCAAATCTACAATTTTAACATCTCTTAATTTTTTAAAATTACTTCGCGTATTCAAACATAAATTCAACACTTTTTAGAAATTTATCCCTGCAACGAAATCATGATTTCTAGAAAAAAACAATTATCAATAATTCCTGAGAGAAACTATCGTTACATGCACAAAAGTAAAGAGAAGTATTGAGTAGTTCATACATTTTTAGAAACACAAGCCATGGAACTTTCTTAACAATTTCTTCCTGAAAATCAGAGACATTTCAGTCGTCACAAAGAAAATTGGTTAGATGTCTCCTTTTTAACTAGCAAATGGCTGTGAAAATATGACCAGTCGAGTAGAGAATCTTCAAGCAGAATTGATCGTCGCTGCACTTAGTCAATTACGAATTTTAAAGCGGGTTTCAGGGCGATTCCGACGATAAAAGCTTGATGAAAAAATCTATGGAGCTAAATTTTTACAGCTAAAATTGGTAATGTAAAGCTAATCTCTACGCAAATGGTGCTTCCACTAAATGTTGCTACAAGAAAAATTAAAAAAAATGCGACGCCTTTCAGATTAACTTTTTCTATTTAGTGTTTTATTTTTATATTGTTCGCGAGTTCCCTACAACTGCTACATCCGCCGTATAAGTCAGAAACTTGTATCTTAAATTTGATTTTGTATTTAGACTAATTTCTTTTTTAGAGTACATAAATAAATATACATTTATGACGTTCGATCACTATGTATACAAATTAAAACGGTAGCACAATATTATTCGCATTTCGTTCGTCACGTTCATTTCCACTGAATACTTTCGTCTAAATACAATGAGTTTAAATACTCTTTGAATACCGTCGCCTGAATACTTGTCAAATACTAAGGGAATATTTCCACTTGAATACTTACTGAATACTTTCTTTGCCCGAGCACGCAATCTAATAACTTCAGAACTGAACCAACGGTACAGACTCATTTTCTTTTACAATAATTAAAGAGCATTTATTGAGCGAAATCTATGGGTCAGCTGCAATTGTCTCAAGTGAATGCTTTGGAATCAAAGGCAAAAAACTTTTTCAACTAACGTAATTAAAATGGTGACATAGTATCAAAAGTTTACGCATTCAATTCAAGTGACAGAGGTAATCTCAATTGGCTCTAGCAGAAGAAATGCAGCGTAGCAACAGTTTTTCTTGATAATGAATTTAACTTAGCCTCGCTTACGTGATTTAGCATCAATTCTGCATGAATATATTAAGACTCAATTTCTATTACCCCTTTAGCGACCAATTTGTTTTTCTAGTTTCTACGTCTAAGCTCACAAAGACCGTCTGTACACTGATGCAATGAAGCACGCTGAGAGCCAGGCAGCCAAAAGAACGACGCTGTAACATGCCGCCGAGTTCAAACCTAGTAGCAACCTCATATTGCTCACTGTTTAATTATTAGAACAATTCTCCCAAAGACCGTGAGAGATGACCGAATTGTCTTTTTAGTCGCTAAAGGGTTAAAAATGTTAAATTTCTCCATATGTGATAACTGTTCGCGGTAAACGCAAGTTGACGTGTTGGTGAAATTACCTACGCGAGTTAAGAGGAAAGTAAGGAAAGCTGATCCCTAACGCACTATTCACGATTGGTCGCACTCTTATACTGCAATCCAAGAGGAGAAAATTAAAGCTGACTTCAATTATTATGCTAAGTTTATACGTTTCCCTCTTACATTTATTAACCTGCTGACTCTTTTTTTGCAGTTGTACTTCTTCACTGTCGAATTTGGGATATGCAAGGAGGTAAGTGACGCTTTAGGGCATGCGCTATACGAGGTGTGAGACGACTCATTTCTCTTTCATTCACCGTTATTTCCTTACCAAACTCCTCATAATTCCAGAACTGATTCTCTGGAGCCAACAAACTCCATACTTCGTGAGAATAGAGTTGAGGTCTCTGGGTTCAGATTTTTCGTTAAGATCCAAAACAAAGGAAACCAGAGAGAAATTCTGCAACGGACAACCTAAGATTTCATTTATTTTTCCAGGAACAGGTCTGGATCGAGCCAGGAGGGGGGGTTGGGAGAACGCTATCGGTCAGGTTGGGAAAAAAGGAAGAAGTATTAGGTTTCCTAATTTCCATATCTGGCGCTCGCCTCAAACAAAAGGAGTAAATTTTCTACAATATTTTTGTTGTTAGGGTTTGTGTTGT
>VCRD01000589.1:25025-61576 GCA_006783055.1 Trinorchestia longiramus
TCTCCATCCCTCAGTAATGAAGTAAAGCGATTGTGCCTCCAAGGTTCCCTGTTGCTACAATAAACAAAGACGACACTTGCCAGGAACAGCAGTGGCTGCTCGTACAGAGATGGATAGTTGGTTCATGTTCTCAGTTTCGTCTGGCGCTGTTGCAAACAGGAACCATTCAGCTAATGAGCATCTTGCACAACACGCGTGAAGAAGATAGTGGGCAAACATTCACGCCTACGCTGTGTTATATAAATCTCTGCTCTTTTAATCGCAGCGTAAGATGAGCCGGACGATAAAATCAGCTGTAGTTCATTACAGAATTTATGCAAGCAATATCGTACTAAACTCAGATCAGCAAAATAAGGATTTGTAATGGATTGAATATACATAGCTATAGTTTAGCAATGGAAACTCGTGTTACATGGATGAAATTTTTTTAAAATAGCGGAAAATAATACAGAAAAATATACTTGGCCCAATGGCTGCATGGTGCTGATTAATTAACCTTTTTGTAATGCAATTAATAGTGAAGCACTTTTCACTGTGTGAAACAAATATTTTTTTCGATCAGTTCGCGTGTTCCAACAGTTGAAAATAAAACTGTTATAAAGTAAAAGTATCAGTTGTGAATAAAACTTAAAATTTCAAATTACTTTGCAGGTCTGACAGCCAGTATTCCAGTTTATGGGGTGCATGTTGGAACCTATGCGTCGAGCTTACGAACGTTAATAGACTTGTGTGTATCTGTACAGTTATTGTGAAAATACAAACAAATGAAGCTTATAAATTAAAGTCAGATGCATGAAGCAAGTAGAGTAAATTAAGAATTTTTTGGACAATGTTACAAACTGATTCAGAACATGAAAATATTTCTTCAATTGAATTAAGTATTTATACTAGATTTAAGACTTTTGATGAAACTCAAAAGCCTGTGCTACCGAATAACTCCAGGCTGTTCTTATGTCTGGGTGTTTTTAACTAATAAAATAATGATTCACAAATATTTTGTTACGATATACCACTGATAAAATTGATCAAAATGAGCAGCAAGGACAACTACGCGTATACGGAGCAGGACTTCTGTCCAGCGTGGCGGAACTGAAGCACGCTCTGTCCTCCTCCGCCTCAGTGAAGCAGTTCATACCTGAGGACGTGTGCTCGGTCGAGTGCCTCGTCACCACCTTCCAGGTCCAGTACTTCTACACCGACACCTTCGAGCAAGCAAAAGAAGCCTTGAGGTAACCAGCGAATAAGACTGGCATTGATTGGGGGACATTGACATCGATTGCCATTGGTATTTAATGACAATTATCATTGGCAAATTGAAAAAATGTTAGAAATCGTTTTCGCACGATTTCTACGGACAAATTTTGTGATATTCATTTAGTAGCATAACCATCAGTTATCATTAGTGTCACTTTAGTAAATTTATTTAGAGCTTGAAATGTATTCAATTGGATGGTTATTCCTTAGATTTTCACTGAATTTTAATCGGCCAAAATATTGTACTTTTGACGAAGAATACACAAAAAATTTTCGTATAAATAAATAATGAAGCAATATGAAGAACATTAAAAAAATATTAGTTTCATGCATTTGGATGAAGCATGACAGAAGCTGCGCTGGAAATCATCTTCATAAACGAGATACGCTCGACTAGATCGATTTTAAAATATGACTGTTGAATGTGGAAACTTTACGAAAGAAATCACGCAAATGAAATACTAATAAAAGCTTTTTCTGGAAAACAAACGCAAACGTCTGTGTGTTGTCACTCCGAGCAATAATGCCCGATGTTATAACTCTATACGTGTGATTAGAGGTAAAATATCCCCTCACAAATTGAGTTACTATCAGGAAGTAATTCAAAAAATTATGAACAGTAATTTATTATTCGAGTTTTCAACAAATGAAATATGTCAATAAAAATATTTCGAGAAAGTGATAAAAATAAAAAATTCAAACTTTGATACAAATCTTTAACAAGTAAACAGCGCGTTGCTAGTGAGCTCAAAGGCATTTCAACTTCCTAAATTCAGTCTATAGATTAACACGTTGACTCCGAAGTGGTACGTATGTAGGCCACTTGGTTAGGCTCTGTAAATTTTACAGTGCCTTCTAGTAATAACACGTACAAAGTGAAGATTTACACCGGCCAGGCAATCGGAGGCAACGTGTTAAACAATCGGCATTATGCAGCAACGGGCGAAGCATTTACGAAGAGCAGTACTACTGCGTCCTCCCACGAAAATAATCAGTTTTATTTACTTAATTGCAATAATTCGAAACTATAAAAGTTTGAGGAAGACCTATCTCAATCATACCAAAGACATCCTTGATGAAAGAATGGTACGTACTTATAATACTTCAACGTTTGAAACCTTAAAATCACGGACATCATGCCAAAATCTATTGGAAAAACTAAGACCTCCTGAAATTTAGGTATTTAAATAGTGACATGTGCGTAGGATAAATTAGAAATTTTTTTCCAATGAAGTAAAATTTGGTTCTGCTCAGGGACTTCAATTTTGCCCAAATTTATCTTGCCAGAATCGATTGGTAAAAACTAAGACCTCCTGAAATTTACGTTTTTGAATAGCGACATGTACGTAAGATAGATGATAAAAAATTTTCCAATTAAATAAAAAAGTGTTTTGCCCAGGGAATTCGTAAGCCACATCCAGCGCCCGTTCAGCGTGCGCTACAACGCGTACACCCACAGCGTTGAAGTGCTCACGGACACTCAGAAAGTGGCCGAGATGGTGTCCGAACTGAAAGGCGACTTGTGTATTGTGCGCGACGCTCTGGCAAAACTACATGTAAGTGGGCTAGATTAATCTTCAAGCATCGTGTGACATGCATATTCAAATTACTTTATAAACGGTCAAATATCGTACATAATGTTTTGATCATCTTGTACGTTGGTGTGCTTGATTAAATTTCAATCCTTGCTTAGTTCAATTACATCTATAACAATTAAATCAACTTGGAACAACTGAGCGCAAAGTTTTGGCTGCATTAAAAAGCTCTAAGGGATAAAAATACATTCATGGTGCAGGGTAGTTCAGTGCAAGGACAGTTTGAAGGCTCTTATACGCAACATTCTACCCACATAGTTCATACAAATGAACTCCGCCTAGGGCGAATCGCGCTCCACAGTCTAATTTTATTTAATCTCCGGGCACACTCTGCACTAAGTGACATATCTACAAAGTAAACCTGTACAGGCTTACTATTTGTCTATTTGGTGACATGGGACATGAGTAGCAACCGAAGGATAGACGACTTGCCTCGTTACTGACACCATATTCTTTTCTATTCAATTCCAAATCTTTATTTTGGCACCAGACTGAGACATTATGTTCAGTTTATTCCTACATGAAGGCAACAAAAACTTGTGGAAGACAGACTTGGAGTAAAACGAACTGTCGACACGACTAATTGAGTCCCACAAAACTAACGAAAACATGCTTGTAGGACCTACAAACATCTGGGATCGGTAGGCAAAAAATAAGGAAGGTAATGAGAAAGAATCAGTTCCTACTTTAGTTTCTTAGAACAATCTCCAAAAGGCTCTTAAATGAAATAACATCAATCCTAAAGAAAATTGTATAAAAATCGTAATCTCTAATTCATCGATACATTATAAAGTTATCATTTTATGATTTCTTGCAAAACGCTGCTAGGAAATACTGGAAGTATCATAGCATTTAATGTTGCTATAAATTTTGTGGACTTCAATAAAATTTTAATCTCAGTTACATTAAAAGTTTCGCACGTTTGTTCTACTAAATCAGTTGCATATGTAAATCCTGTTTCCATGTCCACTTTCATACAATGGTTAGGATTGACACACCAAGGCATAAAACTATTCTAAAGTCTGTCTTAAATTAATATCCACAATTCTAAAATTAGAAACCTTGTAACGATTGATGCAACGACGAGGTAGCGACTAATTTTTCCTCTTTTCCTTTCTTATTTTTCACTTATCAACACCGAATCTTTCTTGCTTCGATGCGTATGTTTTCGTGATTTTAGATTTCATGATAAACTGAGCTGGCGGAAATAGGATGCATTAGTAGAAACACCAAGCGCAAATTCTCTTGACAAAACTCAACAGCCGTAGAAAAAAAGGCATACATTGTAAATTTAGATATTGGTGCGAAACTAAGATTTTACTTATCTGTATGAACCAACGGAAACTAGAACCAACGGAAACTAGAACCAACGGAAACTAGAACCAACAGAAACTAGAACCAACAGAAACTAGAAAGAATCTTTAAACGCTGGGAACTATGCATATAAAATGAACGAAATTCACGTCTTCTCGTGAGGTCCATTCAATTGTGTAATTTATTCACACCTTTATATCTGTTACGAATGTCCAGGTTTTATTGAGAGAAACTTCACAGTATAACGTTTTCTGCAAATAATAATAAATATAGTGTTGTTAAATTGAAGAAAAAATATCGAAAATTGCATATACACAGTATTAAATGCAGTATTTTATGTGAATACGTTTTGCGATTAATAGCCACCAAAATTATTCAATGGTGATTTATCGTATTTTCAGCATAATGCTCTAATGAAAAATTCTGTTCCCACAGTCAATTGAAAAAAGTTGAACATTGACTATGTTAAATATGCAAGTATAACCCTGTTTTGTACCTGAAACAAATTTTCGTCCGAATCTTTTCCAGTGCAACTACCCAATTTTCGAAATACAAGCAAAAATATAGAGAATGTAACCAAAATCCACACAGCAAGCGAAATAACATCACACTTAAATTTAAACTAACAACCAAAACTTAACTGTAAGCTGAATCGCAACCATTTGATTGAACTAGAATAATTAAAATATAAATTGCTCCAGCAGTGCAACTCTTGTAAGGCTAAATCTTAGTTTCTGTGTTAGATACGCATTCTACTTCATAGATGCAAGTAGTTATATAGAAACTAAGACTTTGTCCAAATACAAGATCAACTGAACCCCCGATAAAAAGTTTTAAAGTTGAAAATAAGTAGAATATTACCACTCATATCCCTCGCTTTCAATAATGCCAGAGATACTAATAAAATTATTTTATTTCTTCCAGGCGTTCGATGAAGGAGGAGCGGAGATGGAGCACATCACAAACTTGTTGGCCACGGCCCTCGACCATAAGCCAAACCAAAATTAAATGGGGTCTAATCAAAATTATAAAGCTCTAAACGAGCAATAGCTCATGGTGCAATCATGTATGGTTAATAAGTATCACAATTTGTTAGCCTTGACGTTGGATAATAATTTAGCTACCGAATAAAATTTTGAAAGAAGAAATAAAATAGAACAAGCTACAGAACAAGATTACATTCCAAACGTTTTGGCCGTAAAATTAAAAGTCAAACAAAACTTTCGACGTCATAAAGTACGTAACCTAATTTGTATCTCAAGTGAAACTTACTTGTTGCAGACGCAAAAATTCAGAGTTAGTCCAACATGGGCTTTGGAACCCACAGCTGATTAACACTCTCCTTTTTCACGGTCAAGGAGCTGAAAAAATTAATCGAATTGAAATAAAGAACTTCATATAAGTAAAATCACTATAGCCTAACCCTAGTTTCAACGTTTACAGCAAGACTAATAAAACACACAACTGTTCTTCCGACAAAGTTTACCCAAACACTGACAGTGTCATTTTTTCTTCTGCTTCGTTTTTTCGACTCTTTCTTTTTCGTCAACTTGCTTTGACGTTGTTGAACTGTGAACTCAGCAGAATTAAACAGAATTAGTTTTGGATTTTTATCACAATGTTCTGATTTCGTTTCCATCAAAATACTCGCTTATGGAACCCTGGTAGCTTCACATGCATCGCATACGATGAGTAAATTTTACTGCATTCATCGCATAATTGCATTCAAGAAGCATACTATACATTCGTGACTGAAGTTCTTCTAATTGCTACAGACGTCAGTTTAACGGAGGAAGTGGGGCGAGGGACAAATTTATTCCACAACGTCGTTTTATCGAAGGCGAAATAGCTTCAACTCTACATAGTCTTGCTACTACTACTGCTTTCAGCATAGTAGCTCACCTGATTGCTTCTTTTGTTGATCCTACAGTACGACTCCTGTGGTTCCGTGAAAGCCTAGAATTGAATTGAATATTATAATGAATTATATTTCAAAGAGTACAGCCGCATTCAAAACTTGTGTTTGTTAAAATGGTTCTCTAACTTGTCCTGAGTATTTTTTTGTGATATTTAATTCACAAGCATGGATTATAGCTGAACTTTTGGATACTGTGCAGCTACGCAGACAAGTTTTAAACCAAGTTTGATGGCTCAAATTCTATTACATTAAGCATTTGTCAATACGTCATATTATCAGCTAAGAAAAAATATACATAATACAAGTGTCAACTGTTCATGCTTCTTGCATATGTTGTCTGCGTCTGTTACGTGTTCAGTATACACCCTTTAGCTCAGACTTGTGTGACATGTTTGAGAGGTAAGTCTGTGAGGTCTTCCTTTAATGTGTGTCTTAGGAATAAATTAAACCACAAATGTTAGAATCTTCCTTTCCGATGGTGTAATTGAAGGGTGGAAAGCACTAGTGGACTACTTGCATTTTTTCCCATGGTAAATATAATATATTTTCCACGGGAAAAAATACAAGTAATCCACTCCCGTGCTGTCGCTAACACAGCGCAGACAGAGGCGATTACGATCCAGTAGTTTACTATATGAAGGGTGGACAGCACTAGTGGACAACTTGCATTTTCTCCGGTGGGAAAACATGCAAGTAGTCCACTAGTGCTTTCCACCCTTCAATTGTCCTTGGAATTATTGAGTAAATATTCGACGCGTACGAAAGTGTCACATTATTACTATAGAAACACATTTAGTGCATGTCTTATGTATGGTGAAATGTTTTCATGTTACCTTTACCTGACGATATATGTATGTCCTTAAGTGTATGTACTAATAAAATATTACACGCTGTAGCATCCGCTTGTTTACATTTCAGGAATTTCTTTCTAATGCAACACTGTTGGTAGATGTTTTGAAGTGGAATAAGTGTGAATTTTATTTCACTTAAAGTCGTTCAAATGATTACGGACGTCCGCAATTGTACAGGAGTTTAGTAGAGGATTTGTATTTTACGAGCTCAGCTGAAAATTCCCTCACATAAAAGACGCAAATTTTCAATGAATTCTTCATAGCTAGTGTCTCAATGAGTTTTATACCGTGCATTGGTTGTAGTTGAGGTACGCAGTGGTAGTTGTTCTATTAGGCTTTCATTAATTCTTTAGACTTGTATTTAATACGTAACTCAGATTAAAAATTCAATGGTAGTGAACACGAGAGACACTCAAAAGCTTAGGGGTAGTAAACCCTCAAAGCATTCAAGGTTAATGATAATCTCTCAAAGAACTTTCGATATTTTATTAAAGAAACAGCGGAAAACGATGGTTTATCCTAAGATTAGGGCGTTCACGACACCTGGTGGCGATGATGATGAAGGATACATCACCATGAACGGGACGGTGCGTACATCACTGCGTGCACGATTATTATTCATTATCATTCAGTATTATTTAAATCATCATTCATGATAAATACGAATATTCACATATGATTAATTGATCATTGAAAGTAACTAAACGAATGCTTAACGTTGTGATTTTAGATGCCAATGTTGTAAACTTGTCCAACTAATGACAATGAGCATTTTTTGAAGCGCAAGGGCATTGAACAATCACTTAAAATTAGATTGCTGCTCAGCCGAATAACTTTACTGGCTTGGATAGGATCCTATAAAAAACACTAATCAGAGCAGGACACCCAGTACTGTTTTAATTAGCACGAACTCAAATATAAATCTAATTTATTTCACCTTCATCGACATGCTGGCCTTGACAGCACACATGTATCATACTTTCTGCAAGTACAGGCAAGGAAGAGTAGCATAATAAAGAAATTTGATGGGGTGAATAACTCACATTGCCTGTAACAGGACCCGACAGTAAATTAGTACTAAAGCAACGACCCCAAGCAGTTAGGAAGTTCATTCTGTATTTCGTTTCTGTCGTTCGTAGCAATCAAAAGCAACGCACGGCAAATTTTTTCCCACTGCCAAAGTGCCAGAGTCTTGTGGCAATACCGGTCAATTGATATGTAAACAACCGGTGTGTATAGTAGAGGCCAAATTATACTTTCTCATGAACCATTTTTGTACATCTATACCTGCAATTACTGAACCATACGTAGAGTACCTTTTTTGCAAAGCAAATTTATGATCTTTTTTATCACAAAAAGCCTTCAACATTTTTAATGCCTGCAAGCATCATTTTTGAAAAAAGAATTGTAGGAAGAAACGAGAATTTTCTGACGCTGTTTTCATCGGTGTTTTTGCTAATGATCATTTGCGCTTTCGTAGTCTATATTATTAAAAAGTTTATTTTTCTCCAAGCGTATAGTCTTAACTAAAGCTAAATTTATTCAATCCGTAGCTTGGATACACCTATTAACCTTCAAGTCACTTTTTGTGCTCTCAGGTACGAATCATATTAATAAATTTATCCTGTATGCTGTATTTTTTTTGTTGAGGTGGACACACACCAACAGTAGTGTTGGGTCGTTGAGTTCTTGTGACAGTACTGTAGATGGAAACCTCCAAATTATATGTTGTAAAAATAGTCTTGTCGTACAATTTAAAAAGAATTGGAAAATTGAAATTGGGATTTATTACTTGATGTACGTTTGTGCGTTACATTCGGTTTCGGTGACAAGGATGCATACAAAACAAAAATAAGCTTAACATGTCCACTACTTCTAAAAAACTTCTACTATTAGTTCCCTCTCTTGTACGGGAGAAAACAATCAGGAAATTGAGAGATAAGTCCTTACGCCTTATTCTCTTATGACTTGGGAACAAGGTTGTATTTTCTATTCTATATGCAATCTCCAAAAAATTAATCTTGATCAATAAGAGAAGACTGTGAATAGGCACAGCTAACACTTGATTTCCATCTTATATGATTTACACAATTACAAATTTTCCAAAATAACAAATATTGTATGCAATAACTTATGAGCGGGAAGTTGAAGTTTTTAATGGGCGTATCAAACACAAATAACTTCTTTGTAGGAGCTGATGACTGCATTTTCCTCTATCTGAATCTAGTACAATTGTAGTTAATATCACTTAGAAGTAAATTATGCACAGTTCTATTTACAATAAAACATAGTGGAATGGAGCAGAGAAAAATTTCCTTTTATGGAACTTATTGTTTATGTAAAATTATCCCTATAGTATAATATAATTAAGAGTATTCTTTGGTACTTAGCTGTATGATTCATGGTCAAGTTACAAACAATAAACCAGAGACACACAACATTATTCGTCTCTAAAACATGTATTTTCTAAACATATACATGAATCTACGGCAAAAATCTCTCAGTACTGATCAGCCTTGAATTTTATGGGTAAAAAATCGATTATATGTATAAAGTGCATTCAAGTTAAAACACCTCCGATTATTTTCCTTACAGACTAACCACACGAAAACTGTGAAACTTGTGTCACTTCTCGACTTAATCTTCCTACAGCTGCATATATTTTTCACAACGTCGACGTCATAATTAAATGGCAGCTGCGAACGCTTCTATAGGAGTCTGGTTTAACTACTAGAAAATCGCTGATGAAATAGCGGTACGGCTAGCGAATGTGCGATCACAGAAAGCATCTTTCATCGTTGGAAACAGCCACGAGTCACTACGAGTCAGGTCAGGTGAGTAGGGAGCATGAAATATCACTTCAAAGTGGTTGTCACGGAGAAACTGCAGCGTCGCGTTCACCCGGTGTGCTGGTGCTTTGTCTTGCTGAAAGAGTACACGTGCAGCCTTTCCTGCCAGTTTTTCACGCATTGCTGGAAGGAGCTTGTTCTTCAAAACCTCTTGGTAGGATGATCTTGTCACAGCAGTGTCCTTTGCAACGCAATTAGCAAGGATTAGGCGATCGCTGTTCCAGAACAGTCACCATCCATTTTTTTAGCGCTGGCGTTTACGGGGAATTGTTTGGTTGCGGTGAGTCTGTGGACTTCCATTGAGCTAACCAGGGGATTTGTTTCAGGATTGACAAAAAACATCAAACACATCCATTACACCATCACCACATGTTTCACTGAACTAGAGATGAATTTTCATTTGTGCCACAAATTTAGAAAACGAATGATTACACACTGTTCTTGTAATGAAAGCTTAACCATTTTAGGTATCAAAAACAGTCCTCTCTCTCGCCGCTGCTGCTTGAGTTCTGTGTACCTTACAAATAAATCATCTCTGTCACGCGTTCACAACGAATGCACACGTATATTAAAACAAATTGCATGTCTCTATCTGTTTCCAGTCCTGATAAAAAATCGGAGGTGATATAACTTGAATGCACCTCGAATGCTATTGCTAAAATGAAGAATTCTAATGCACAAGGTTGAAAAAACTGCAGTATAGCACAAATTTTGAAGGAATACAAAAACATTCGAACTCAATAACAGCTAGTCGAAGAGATTCGTGGTTACCTCTTTCAACATGATTAGGTGAACGATAAAAATAACGCCTATCTAACTTTAAAATTAAACTCACGACAGATTCCGACAGCTACAGCTTCTGGATCTATTCTAGGTCATTTCTGGAGAAGGCTTCTTCTCCAACTGACTCTGTTCAAATTCATAAATTATACCAATGCATTTCCCGAGAAGTGAAAAATTCCCCATGCACTCTGAGAAGGGAAGGGCGCATTGGGCGAGGAGGAGAGGGATACCATAGTCGAAAAAAATACCAATGAAGAATTACAAATTCTATTCACTCATGCTTTCTCGCTTTTTGTGAACAAATCCTTCCATGATAAACTTATTTTGACTCGTCCGTCTTAAAATTGATGATTACTCAAATTTGCCAGCAGGTACAGTGCTAGTAGAATATTCTCGAGTGCTTTGAGTCGATTAAAAGGTGAAAATAAAATATTATGGATGACACAAATAGGTGTAGTACTCTTAAATACATAAAATAACGAAAAATTTCCTGTTCGTCATTACTCTGACGTTGCAGCATTCAATTACTACATATATTACCTTACTACGTTTAGCATAATACAAAATACAGATTTTTCACATTAAATATGACTCAAATTCTTACAAACAAAAGGATTTGTTCGAGAACTAGATCTTTAGTCTTCACGCTGAGAAAATAGGTGGACTATGAACCTATCACTAATTCAGCAAAATAAAGTCGGTACATGATTATTTAAGGGAAATATAAATTGTTTACAACATGTACGTTACGAACGTACTCTATACTGAGCAAAGCATTTTTCCTTACACACAACAAAAATTTACTAATGCTACACATTTGGTACAAAATTATATTACACATAGGCACCCATTCTATAAAATCATTGGCAGACGTTGGGCTTAGTTGGAAAGAGGCAGAGAGAAGAATGCCTGTAAAGAGACAGGATTTCAGAAAGAACAATGAGGAGAAAGCGATTTTTTTCTCAAATACAGACGAACATCGTGTAGTTATTTAGCACATCAAATGTTAATTTTCATTCATGGCTTGATGCGGTAGTAAAATAAAAGGATATTAAATAATACATAGATAAAAGATACGTAAAGGAATGTTGAAGCAATAAGTTACTCTTGGTGTGAGGAAGGAATGCAACGTTTTAGAAAATACAAGATAAATTATTCTGGAAAAAATTCGGTTTCAGAGACATTTCACAGATGCAGGAAAAGCTAGAATAAATACCTTGTGATTTCGTTATATAAAAGAGTTTAAAAACCCTCAGTTTAAATCGAAACTGAAAAACACGAAGAGCGCTCGACGTGTCAACAAGATCGTTCACAGTCCGCAATTTCTTCACTCGATTAAGCTTCAATTCCTTACATTCGTGACTTTTTTTGTGAAAGAAATATGCTCAGTAAAAATATTGCTTATCTCACTCTACTAGTTGACCATTTTGCTCAACATGAATTTTCTGCAATGCATAAACTTAACAGAAACACTTGAATACTCTCAGTCTAAAATTTATTCAATCAAGGAATGATTCATCAGCAAAATGACGTTAGATAAACGCTACCATGTTAGTGTTAGACCCATTATCAATGAAGAAATACACAGAGAGAAGAAAGACAATGTGCACGAGTATGTTATGAGTGATATGTCTTTCGCAGCTCGTACTGTCATACCTAGAGTACAGATGCCGGACGCCTGAAGAGACGGCCCAACTACGTGATTTTGAAGAGAGCTTAGATTTATTCTAACAACAGCAGAACATCTACACTTCTAGATGTATACAATAGTTGAATCTACTAAAAGCTCTTGGTTTGAATATCTGTTGTAAAACCTGAACAATATTTAGTAATGGTATTCATCCATGAATGTGGGGTTTGAATCAATAGAGAAGTTATATTGCAGTTTTGGATTTCACAGTCCATTATGGGAAGATATATTACGTCATATATACGTCCCAAGAAAACGGAAAAAGATATTTTAAATGTATTTCCTTCCAGCTATTAATTGAGTCCAAATAATTTTCTATGTGCCCTTACTTCACAAGTCATAAGCAGAAATTCATTCAATAAAGTTATCACACTTAATCATCAATATAGTACTAGAATTCGAGCTTACTGGCTTAATATTCATCGATTGGCGTTGTAGTTAGTACAGGTTAGCCTGTCGAATAGTATTCTACGTTGGTAAGAAGACGAAGAATAATTAAGTTTTCAGTGAAGCAGAGGAAGAAGTAGAGAACATCGATCAACGAGATAAACACGAAGAGGATGAGGAGCGATACACAGCAGTTTCCAATTCAGCATGCACAGAAAACGGAGGCGCTGTAACTCAATAGAAAACGGACAGTAGGCTGTTGGCTACCAGAACTCTAGGATGACGACGTTGTGGCTGTATGTGTCCTGAAAAAAATCAAAATATTTATGTTATATTCAAGTCTAAATATTTACTGTCAAGGCAGATAACTAAGGGAACGTCTATTTGTTTTCTACCCAAATTTCTCATTTGTTTTGATGTAATTTTCAACAAAATAGACTATCATACATGATATCCTCGTATTTTTCTTCCATGAGCAACAGCGCAGCCGTTGAATAATAGAAGCGTATTATGTAGAGAAAAATCCCTTCACTGTTCTATGTTTTCTCGCTTCGGAAGTCTAGGATAATCTATGAAAGTCCAGTAGCAATAGTAAAGGTGAAAAGAAGATGCCTACCAACATCGCCACCGTTGACCAATGGCAGTAACGTATGTTACGCTGAACTGTGAGACTATGCTTATCCTACATGATTGGATTACACTTTCATCGGGAGTTGGGTCAAGCAAGTGTTTACGACGATTCAAATGAGTCACGTAAAACGTGAGCAAATTAAAATTTATCGGTTTGTTCATTTTATCTCGACAGATTAACTAAAGATTGTTTGTAGATTATGTGGAGAAAAACAATGTCACCTGAAACATTCATCAGAAAATTTGACAAACTTTAAAAATAAAATGAATGTAAATCAACATTCGTAGAAAGTAACTAACCTGAGTTTAATACGTTTGCTGCCGACTACTAGTTATCTCGCAGTCGGTAATTAATGATTACTGCAAATTGAGAACATTTAGCTTCATTATTTATTCTATAGTGAGAACATTATCGTCAGCAACAATTTTAGTAGTTTAGTATTCCTTTTTATCAGAAAAATAAGATAAGACATCGTCAGCAAAGAGAGGCAGAACATGCCAATCGTCATTGGCAGTGAACGTGTTGATGTACACGAAGCTAATGATGAACTGATCGTTAATTCCAGAATTCAAGACAACTTTACGAGGCTGAAGGGCATTCATACTTTCATTTGAAAGTCCTATGAAGACTACATATAACTTGTTTAGGATAGAAAATAAGTTAATTGTTTTTAACTAGGCGTAACGTAAACTAATTACGTATTAAAAAAAAGAATGAACTAGAAACACATTTTATGTACAATGAACACTGCACATAATTCGTAATGCAGGACGCAGGAACATACAATGCTTTTTTAATAACTTTTTGAAAAGCAAAAATGAAAGTTATGTTTCTGTACCATGTAGAATCAGGGAAAGCAGACGGTCTAGCAACCTCACCGTGTTTTCAGGATGTAGCTTGTATCATTTGAGGCGCTGCGTGACGTTAGCGAGCGCTACAGCGAAGGCCTGTGCAGCGCTGAAGGGGTACTGGAAGTCAAGAGTGTAAGCATTCCCGTCGATCCTGCCGAACTGCATCACCTGAATTGAAATCATGAATGTTAGTTGTACAGAGCTCGAAAAAGTGACGTGAAGACTCCTAAAACAATGAATCTGCCAAGAAACGACGGTGATTGAGTTAGGTAATGTTGTACGTCAGATAATTAAAATATTCAAAAATGATAATTAGTCTAGACTAACTCAGCGTACAACAATAAACGAGATACATTAGGAACATAAAAACATTTCGAGCACATAAAATGATATTGATGCTTTTGCGTTAATAAAATGAAGCATTGACAAAAAATACACCCCTCCCTTCTCCGAACCTGTTTTCCTTTGAATTCGATTTGGAAATTTTTTGCGGATTCTTGAGTGACGCGGCCACCGAAGTCCAGCTGGTACACCTGAGAGTTTTCGTTCCAGAGCGGGGCCTTGTTATGCATCATGAACTGCTTGTGTCGCGGCGTGGGAGGCACAGGCGGGGCGCTGCTGTGGGTCACATCACCACTGAAGCCAAACGGGAGGCCGCCGCCCCAGCTGCCCGTGCCCAAGATGCCGTCATTGCGTCCTCGGGAGCGTCGAAGCTTCAAGAGTGAGGCATGTCAGTGAATGGATGTCGAGAGGGGATCCTTATTTTGATCCGTTTTTATGAACAGTTACAACCTCGTAATGAAGAGTTGTATTAAAGTTAATATTTTCATTTCATTTTTTTAGCTGAATCATCCAGAATTACTTTTCCAAAATTTTTATTCAGCTTTCTGGTTCGCAAATTTTTTATTGCATAGGATATTTCGTAAATTAATTGTGAAGAAAGAAATTATTGCATCAGGATAATTACAATTTTTCCAAACAACTAACTGAACAACTAATTTTCACGGCCGCCACCGTGCTCAAAAACGACTAGTTTTCTTGCAGTTAGGTAGAGTTTCTGCTTCATGCACCACGTGTCGCAAAATTGTTGGGCTCCTGAATTTTTCCTTGTCAATTTTTTGATTCAAGTACTTTGATAAATTCCACCTACAATAAATAAAGTGTTAGAAATAGCAAGATATTTTTAAACGAGCAAGATACTGTGTGTTATTTGTAACTAACTCACTGGGAACAGGTCGGATTTTTTACGATCAACACCTGCTGGATCGATTTCTTTACAAAATTTAGGAATTATCTCCATCTCGTTACGTTATATCTGAAGGCACTGCACTACATTGTGATTTAATAACTTCAGTTAAAACCTCATAAAATATATTTAATTGCACGTGGGTATTTAAACAGTTATAGAACAGCATTACTCTGAGCACTGAAGGAAGTTCAGATTTTTCTACCACTTAGGAAAATTCCTACACTAAGACGCACATCTAAAGTTTTGCTCGAAAGATAGTTCACAGATGCACAATACTTACAGAGCAAGGACATTCTGAGTCATCTTGAAAATCGCAATTTTATCATTTTATATTTAACCAATGACCCATGTAAAAACTTTTTGCAACCGCTTCAATTTAAGAAAAAAATACAAAACAAAAACTGATGACTCCTGTTATGTTTGCTCGGATAGACACGATTAAACTGCTTAAGACGTTGTATTTGACATTAGCCAATTCATGAATAAATGGATGACTGAAATGAAACTAGCTTTGTGTGCCAAAACTATTATGTCTGTTCAAACAGCAAGTACATGATATGAGAATACCTGTTTTCCACAATATATTTAACGGACTTTTGTCGGGATTTTGCCTCGTAATTGGCCTAGTCATTAGTGTAGAGAACAGTTGGAAAAACAGCTTGCGTCACACATTAGACAAGTGGTAAATTAGCACGAATTGCATGTTCTTTTCCTTTAGCCACCGTTAAGAGGGAGTACTTGACTTTAATTTTTTATGAATCTTCATGGATGCAAAAACTTTATCCACTTTCCTCACTCTCTCGCAAACCGACCTTGTTGCGCAGCTGCGTTTTTTGGAAAGTTTCGAGGTCTCTGTAGTTGGAGGACGAGCACAGAATTTCTGCGTCGCTGGAGCAATGCAGCAGCTCCTCGTCTGAGCTCTCGACCGTGCCTCTGCGCTGCCGCCGTCGTGACAGCAGTGGAGAACTCAGGATGTGTTTCCTGTAATACAATCATGCGATAAGATAAAAAGCTGCACTTGTACTCGTTACAATTGCCAAAGCATGAGTACTTTCTCCATTTCATATGTTGGGACATATTCAAAAGTTTCGTATTTCGGGACTTAACTTTTACATTTCAGCGAATACTTTTCAATTGAGGTACCCAGTCCAGTTTTCGTCGGATTCTAATGAATATATAATAGTAAAAGAGCAGCATAGTAAATTCCCGAAAAATGATCTCAGGAGAATATATGAACGAACATTGGCTCTTAGAGTGAACAACCCGAATAAAATAAAGACAGGATATAGGAAAAAGCTGGTGTAAATGTATTGACCTCTATTGCTGATCTGATTCGAGGTTTGATTGGCCACCATTTTTGTCACAGACTTCCCTCACAATTTCATTTGAAAAGCTTTAGAAACTGATGAAATGCATTTTTCAAAACCATAAATTGTATTTTGGCCCTTATAAGTGCAATCTTATAATTCTAACTGATCATTGAAACCCTCTACAGCTAACTAGTTGTGAAATTATAATTGGGTTCCTGTGATAACGACTTTTCGAATGTCTACATCGCAAAACACAGAATTATTCATAAAACGAGTTTACGCTGTTAGTGTTGAACCCCATAATCTGAATAAGCACTAAGAATAAAACTGGGTACCTAGAGAGGCACCTGAACACGTGAAATGAGTAAAGTTTGAACGAAACCATGGATATTTTACAGTGAAATCAAATGAATCCTAAAGGAAAAACATCGCGTATGATATATGATGAAAAAATACTCCTTGTAACTTTGAACGGAAAAAAGTAAGGAAATGAAAGAAGAAAGAAAAACTAAGTTTACGCGCCTGGACTCTCAGTGGACATCTATGTTGCATACATTACCTGACAGGAGAAGATGACTGGTGTCGACGCTGCTTGCGTGAACGAGCAGGAGTGTTGGGGATGCTTTTCGACCCGTGGGCTGGGGTTCCATCAGCAGGAGCAGTTTGGCTTTCACAGCCATCGCTGTTGACGCTACACACGCAACAATCACTATCACGACCACCGTTCACATTGCTAAGACCACTGCTTCCCGGCTGTTCACAACCACTTCTGCAGGTTGAACCTTCGAACGTAGAGGTACATTGGTGCTGAATTTGATGGGGGTTGTTTTGTCGCCTAGAGGAAGATAGCGTGGGAGATTGACCATCATTGCCGTGGCTGGAGGACTGTTGGTTGTAGACGTGTCTTCTCGGTGATGGAGGAGGATGGTGAGGATTGCAGTGCAGCTGAGGAAAATGTTGGTTGTACTGTAGAGCCCTGCGTTGACTCTCAGGTGTTGAGTTGGGTGTGTGTCTGGGGGTCGGAGGGGGCTGTGGAAATGGAGGCTTCATAGCGTGGCTGGGAGAATGAAACGATGGACTATGAGCTCGATGAGTTGGAGTCGGAGGAGTGCAGGAAGGAGTAGGAGGCGTACGTGAAGGTGTAGGTGGAGTACGTGATGGTGTAGGTGGAGTACGTGATGGTGTTGGAGGAGTACGTGATGGAGTAGGAGGAGTACGTGATGGAGTTGGAGGAGTACGTGATGGAGTTGGAGGGGTACGCGATGGAGTTGGAGGGGTACGCGATGGAGTTGGAGGAGTACGTGATGGTGTAGGTGGAGTCCGAGATGGAGTTGGAGGACTTTGCGCTGGAGACGGGGTAGGCAGGCGGGAGGGTGAGCACTCACGCTGGAGGACGGCCAGGCGCTCTGACAGGACGCTCTCCTATACATGTACATACGTGCAGTGTTACGAGTGCTCGATTATTATTCGCATGATCGCATGATTGTATTGAACCACTCAGATTGTATTGGACCACTCACATTGCATATACTCATGATCAACCTGAAAATTGTATCGCCTGTTTGAAAAATCATACTAGAGATACTTTTGCAATAAAATTATTTTATAAATATAATCAATGCTTATTAAGTCTAAAGAAAAGTGTGACACATAAGCTACATCATGAAAAGAAGATAATTCAAACTCATATAAACCATAGGAGAAGTAAAAGCTGCAAGAAAAAATAATTAATTAGCATTACTAGGATTCCTGCTAATCTTTGGTTACCTATTGCGGAATATGGTTCATACGAAGCAGTAAAGCCATTTTAAACAGGATAGAGTTATGCTCAACTACGACATATTTATTCAACTAGTAAAATATTACCCATGATGTATTGACGACTGTTCTTCATTTGGCAAGATAAAGATTGTGTGGGAAGCTGCCTCGTTCGCTCCAAAGTGGATTCTCAAGACGTAGGTACAGAGTTAATGTTTATGCAAACGGAAGAGACGAGCCATCGTTAGTTGTTTTCATTTACAAATAAACCCAAAGAAGCCCATAAGAAATAAATCACACCGTAAAAAAAGTAAAGTTCGGTATGAATAGGCAAAACAGAGACTATTTCGATTAAAGATAGCCCTAGTATACAGCTATGTAATTACAATTAAAACGTTTATCTCTCGTTCAAAGAGGAAGAACACGGCTATCAATAACTTTTAGGTCAGTGGGATGGGAGTAGTCAAATGCAATACGAGGCAGTGACAATAAACTATGTTGTCCAATTGTAAATTAGACCGTGGCATGCTTGTATGCATGCACTGCATGTGACATGCTGCTTGTATGCATGCACTGCATGTGACATGCTGCTTGTATGCATGCACTGCATGTGACATGCTGCTTGTATGCATGCACTGCATGTGACATGCTGCTTGTATGCATGCACTGCATGTGACATGCTTCTTTTATGTATGCACTGCATGTTACATACTTCTTGTATGCATGCACGGTATGTGATATGCTTGTCACATACAGTTATGTTTTTCAACATTAATTTTTTAACAAGTACAGGAAATTTTCAAGATTTGACAAGTCAAATGGTTCTGAGAAGTTATTTAAAATACATCAAAGTAAAAGTTTGTTTACACTACCTCACAAATGCCTCCCCGCATTCCTTCTCTTACACAAATAAACGTACTTACGTGGTTCTCAATTTGCATGAAACAAGTATGATTTAAAACTAGCAACAATTGCATTAGCTTGACATACGAACGCAGTCATGCGCATGCAGTGAAACGAGAGGTCAAAGTATTGGTACCTTGAGGCCTCGTGCTTGTTGTCTCTCCAGGGTCTCCACCCGCAATGATGGGTGGTGATAGTGGTGCTGGTAATGGTTGAGGTGGTGATGGTGGTGGTGATGGTGGTGGTAAGGAATATTTAGTTCACTATTTTTATTGCAGTTACCGTCAAAAGTGCTATTTGTGCTCGAGTTGTCACTTACACCGTTAGAACACATTGCT
The DNA here is from genome assembly GCA_006783055.1 of Trinorchestia longiramus. Classification (NCBI taxonomy): domain Eukaryota; kingdom Metazoa; phylum Arthropoda; class Malacostraca; order Amphipoda; family Talitridae; genus Trinorchestia; species Trinorchestia longiramus. The sequence goes on from VCRD01000589.1 coordinate 44,707, forward strand.
GCGTTACAGAAATCGTTTTGAGCATCAAGATTGTTAGCGTTGTTTAGATGAGCACAACAATGATTTTTTAGGCAGTTTGTTTTAATACATGGTGCATCTGAACAGCCTATGGGGCAAAAATTCTGTGACCTTTTATGAGGAGAAATTGGATTACTAGCACAAGAAATAACTTTTCTTGACTCTCCGCTGCTACCCACTATGAAATTTTGGCTTTCGATTGTACTCGGGTTTCCTAAGCTGTGTTGGCGTTGATGGCAGATGTTTGCTTTTGGGACGGATTGGGGGATGAAATTGGACTGACTATTGAATCTGCGATGTCCATGTACTTCTGCTGGTAGTCGGCGGAGTAAAGGCGACACTGGATTGGAAGAAGTTGTCTTATGGTCGTGCAAACCAGTGCAGGGTGCAGTGCTCAGAACATTGTTCGTTTGATCATCGCAAAGGGGAGAACGAGAAGGACTTTGATGATGTCTTAATTTTGATTTGGGAAGAAATTTTACGCCGTTATTGTAGGTGCATTGTCTCATTGAATTGTGGTGCTCTGAATGAAAGTATTGAACATGAGTGCTTCTTGCAGTCAAACCCACTGGAATAGTGTTATCTTGATCAGAGGTCCCAGCACTGCTGCTGGTGCAGCTGTTCTGACGCTGTGAAGAAGTTTTTCGCGTGATGATAAGCTTACCATCTTCTTCATTTGAACAAGACTTTTTCTGCTGTTGACTTGTGTTTATATTGTTCATAGTGTTTAACAGAAGATTTCGTTTGTTCAGTAACAGTAGAGAGGAATCGAGACTGCGACTCTTGCCGTAGTGCTGTAACTTAGGCCACGTCACTCCATTCGTGGCCCGGCTCTGCAACACATCGAACGCAGGGAATAAATTCATGTGAGCCTTTTATCCATGAGGAACAACACCAGAAAAGTAAATAAGAAGAAATTGTATGTCATGTTCTGAAAAATTTCATTCATATCACTTAGCAGCCTTTTATTAGAAACTCTTGTAAGTGAATTATTGTCAATCTGAGAACAAAACAAACCTTCTTGCCGTCTTTCAGAGACAGTGATCTCCTGAATGCCAAAAAAGCATCAACAGTAGTGAGTTGTTGAAGGCTGTGTACGTGATGAGCGAGTTGAACTTGATGAAATGGGCTAGGGGATGAGCCTAAAACGGTAGTAGCATGGGCAGAGGAAGAGCACGCAGACAAACTGGATGATGCCGCCATGTACACTTCAAAAGCCTGGAGCTGCCCTACGCTTTTGCTGCGTGCACGCTTGCGGGGAGATGTTGTGACGTTGCTGAAAGTGTTGGCCAACGAGGTAGCGATGGTCGAAGCCATGTTCCCTCCTCCTAGACCTGCAGCAAATGTTGAGCCGCAAGAAGCCTTCGGAGTAGCTCGGGCTGGTGAGGGGGAGAACGACCGAGAGTCCGACTCTCCACTCTCTTCGTCAATGAATCGTATGACATCAAGTCTGCTGTCCGTCGAGGTCTGAAGCAGCAAATGAACAATGACCGGTTTAAAATGCATGATTGAATACAAAAAATACTCTGTATTTTGATATTTAAACCTTGAAAGGCTAGATAAAGATGAGTAACATGAATCAGGAAGCAAGTTAAGATTTTTAGAAGACACTACCAGTTATTGCCCAACATTACAACTATGAATCTCACACTAAAGGAGTTTGAGAGTAAAACACATAGCACCCGTAGAGCTTAAACTTGGCGATTTGCCGATAAACCCATGTGTTCAGCTCTTTAGGTAGCACAAGAAATTTCATAAATAGATCCTACTGTTAAATCCCAGCTAAGGCTCGTCCTCACGTCCTTTCCAGTTACCCTATCTCCTTCACTTTAATCAAGGGTCTATAAGCGTTTTGCATTTCTTCTATTTTAGCGCAGAATTACTCAAGAAGAATTTAATTCCTCCAATAAATAAAAAATAAGCAAACGCTTGGCGTTGGCTGTTAATTATTTGGATAAAGAGCGTCTGGGATTAAATATTCACCTGGTGCCATACGTCCAGCCTCAGAGTCTTCAATGAGTTCTAACTATTCGGGAGCACACTCAAGGCTTCAGGTAGACCGAGTCAAGCACTTTACTTATCTAAAATTGCAATAATTAGGTACTTTTCTATAGTTATACTAGTGTATCTTCGGCGATCATTTCGTTCATTGTAGATGCATTATTATTAAGTTTATATGTAGAATGCACTAATAGCAACGTCAAGCTTAGAATGTATTGATATCATGTTGATGTGTAAAATGTAATAATATCGAATTTATAATAACAATAATGATAATCAAAATAATACGGATGCACTCTTAGAATTGAGAAATTTTTCGTCAACTTTAGGTAAAACTAATTATTGAGTTTTCTACCGCTCTTCTATCATCGGACAGTAGCCCAAACGTTTGTTAACGGTATCTTTCTCTGTTTAAAATAATCAATTATCATTTTGATATTGAACAATTTTACTACTAATAATTCCAGTAATGGTAATAAATTTATTATGAAAAATTGCTAATATTATTATATGTATATCCGGTGTATCGAATGATGATAAATTTAGATTTATTATTTTAATTGGCAAGAGTTCACTAACCAGAGCTTGGTGAGGACTCGATCTTAACGAGCTGTCAGCATTACTCTTCAAAGTATGGATGGAAGAAGCTGCATTGCTGGAGTGTTCTAAAGATGAAGGCTGTGTAGGATTGGGTAGTCCTACAGAGGAAGCTCCTTGAAAAAGCGGTGACGCAGGTGCCGCAACCGTCAACGTGTTCAATTGTTGCAAAAGCGCTTCGCTTGTAGTTTTTTTTCTGTTTTCTTTCGATTCCCTTTTGAAAAATTTATTTGGGGTTCCCTGAGATGATGTCTGCTCTACATCTAGAGGCCTACTAGTTGAAATTTTCTTTCTATCAAAATCGAAAAAGCGAGATGGTGATCTGGAGGGAGTTGGAGGAAGGTGCTTCGGGTTTTCATCACAGCCAAATGATGTCTTTGAAGTTTTTGTACTAATAGGAGAAGACCCTGTTCGTTCAGACAGTACAGGAACTTCTGAAGGTGATGATGCAGAGCCTGAACATGGTTCAGTATCAGTTCGGTCAGTTCGTAAAGTATCTATGAGCTGCTGAATTTCTGGGGCTGCCAAATCTACATAGATGTCGTCTTCGTCTTTCGACGGTAGACCACTACACGGCACATTTTTACAACCTACTGAAGCATCTGTAGACGGCTCAGTAGAAGAAGTTTTATTTAATTCAAGTTCGGGACCTGGTGCTTCCCCTGGAGTTGAGGAAGCGTCCCAAGGCGATGGGGACGGAGTAATCATATCGTGCCTAGAGTAGGAAGAAGGCGTTCGACGCGGTGTCATCGGAGCAATTGGAGGAACATCTGATGGCAACGAGGCTGAACCATCCTGATTATCACGATCTGAAACGCAAATTTAGCCGCGGATGAAAAAAATTTCCTAACGCTTAACATGCATCGTAGACTTTCATGGAATGTAACTCTGTTCAAACGAAGGAAGTGGTATCAGCTTTTAGCGTTAAATTTATTAATTATAAAAGGAGACTCTTTATTTATTTGACTAATTTATGATCTTCTAGTGCTACAACACAGCAAACGTTGTTAGATACTCGCAAGATCGGCAAATGAGAATAAAAAGAAAAATCCTCACCAAGGTCTTCTTCATCCTCCGAGAAGACGTTGGGGTTGAATGAAGGATCAGGTCTGGGTGGAATGTCATCCCTGAGTTCAGTGATTATGAGCGTCATCTGACGAGGCTGGAGGTGCAGGAGGGAAGTTTTGTAGGTGACCTGACCTAAATTGGGTGGTAGCGAGGCTGCCACTCCATGCAGCTTAAACTTTGTGCCCCAAATGTTCGAAGTCACCTCCACCAGACGGTTATGCTGAGAACAATCAATTACATAGTATTAAATTAAAGAGACTCAAGAAACTGTCGCACTCTGAACACGAGACGCGTTCCAATTCCCTTCATGAGAGGTATGGCAGGCAAATGTGAAACATATTTTAGTCAAGTTGAGATGATCCACGAACTTGAAAATCAAGAAAGTGAGCACTCGTTGAAGGGAAAAATTTATGTACTATATGAATGTGAACATTATGCAGGCTTCGAATATCATCGTAACAAATTACTGGAAGGAATTCAAAAATTTCACAACTAAGCGCCCTGTCACCAAGAAGACAAGCTTCAGGATAGTTTTCTGCAGTGCACCTGTCCCGAAGAGGCTTGTTCATGTACACGTTAGCGTAATTTTCACCTGCCTACGAATTAAAGACTCGTCTGCCCGGAGGTCTTACTAAAACAGGAAAAGTACTGTAAACATTTCGATATGAAAACTGGTGGAAAACCTCATGCCGCATATTCGTTCACCATCATACAGGTTGATTCATAAACCCATCTGAAAATTTGGCGGCAGGATATGCACGTATAACACATTTCTGAGACTAACTGTATTTTAGCTACCAACGCATTAACATACGTTGTGTGTGTGCAGTCTCACTTCAGCCTGTTAGGAAATGATATATGTATGTACATACTATAAACGTACATTATGTGATAGAGGCCGTCCACTTATCTTTGAGTTGATTTGCGAAAGGTATTCATAGAGAAAATCAACAGAGTACTGACTATTATAGTGGGTATAATTATAAATAGTTTAAGGAAGCAAGGCTCACCTCAGGTAAAGTGTCCAGGTAAACCAAGTCGTCGGTTTCACTCTCGAGACGCTCGCGCAGTCTGGAGGACGGACAACACACATCAACGTTAACAGCTTCTTGAAAATTACTGTCCTGAAGAGACTTGGACTCGAATATGACATGACTGGAAAATATATATTTTCTGAAGTCCTACCAGCCTTTGCTAAAATTATTGTAATAAATAATTATTCTTGACCCAAAAGTACATCCCAAATAAAGAACAAATTAAGCATATTTTGCTGCACGAATTTCAGAAGGGCAATACCAAAATTTTAGCAGAAAGATCCATGAAAGACAGTTATGGAAATGATGTTGTGAATGAAAAGACCTGTAGAAGATGGTTTAGACGTTTCAAAAAGAATGACTTCAGTTTAAAGAATGAATCAACAAAAGGACTCTCCAGAGGACTCAATTCTGAGGAATTGCTGGCTGTCATTAACACGTTGACTCCGAAGTGGTACGTATGTGGACCACTTAGGTTAGGTTCTGTAAATTTTATAGTGCCTTCTAGTAATAATATGTACAAAGTGAAGATTTACACCGGCCAGGCAATCGGAGGCAACGTGATAATGAAAACCCTACCAGTACAACTAGAGAACTGAGCAAGCAGTTTAATGTGAACTATGTGACTATGTATCGTTTAAGCAATTCACTTAAACTCCTTGCTCGGTTTAATAACACTAAAATAACACTTGTAATACTAAGATAATATTTGTAATGCCATAATAAGATGTTAGAATGAAATGCTACTGAAACTTAAAAACAAAATTAACTCCCTGCATTTATTTTTATTTTATAACATATTTTGTTCATAAATTAGCCCCAAAAAATTGTACTGTCGTGTACATACATAATTCCTATACTAAACCAGAACAGAATTTCATTCACATCACTGGAAATTTTTAATTTATATTTCATTGCACTATCATTCATGAATTTCTCAATTGTATGAACATAAAAATATTAGAAAAACGGTAGGAAGGCATGCAGTGACCTCCTCCTGAGCTTGCGCCGTCGCTGCAGTCGAGGAGATGCGCACGTATCCTCGTGCTCAGTGTCTGAGCTGTCGCTGAGGGTCCTACCTGTGCCCCCTGGACCCCCACCGCCACTCCCGACCCCTCCACTGCCCCCTCCCGCACCTGGGTATCCATTGCATGCCACTCTCATGCTCCCACTTTCTTCTGAATAAAAGAGAAATATTAACGAAGGTAATGGAATGTGCCGTGAATGTCAGGTGTCTTCTAATTCCTTAATCCTTTCCATCCTAGAGGGATATATTTGTCCCAGCTGTAAAAAGCATATTTTTACGATAAATGTTTTCATAATTTAGAAAAATGTCATATCTATGGGCTAATGAAGCCATTATCACCAAAACTTGGCTGAGCAATAGTCAGATCGAAAGGGTGAAGCTAAATCGAGGGGAATGAAAAGTGAGCAATATCGCTGATTTCTTCATCTTGAGATCAGGTTTTTATTTAATTTTGAAGGGAAATGAGCTTTTTCTCTTGTGTAGAACAATCAGTACAACTGAATAACAGATCATACGCAAAGATTCAATAATATATAAAACTTTATAACAAATTATTTGTCGAGATTCAGGAAAACTACAGGATTCCACGATACAATTATCTTGGAGCAGCTTAGCATGAATTCGCAAAAACAAATAGAAACAGGAACTCGCTATTTGGTCTATTTTTAGGTTGCCCTCCAAGTGCCAGGTCGTCTTGCTACCCAAGACAGGGCTGCTTAGTGAAATGAACGTGGACTGAAATTGTGTCAGTTCATTGAAAATAAGCTGGATCTTTTTATATGTGATTGTCTAGAATACTTAATTTTTTGTGTTATAATATAGAACCTCAGAAACATTCTTCGAAAATAAAGATCCACTAATTATACATGCGATGGACTGAAAAACTTTTTCTGTATATAATATACTTTTGTCGCATATTTAATTGCAGACAAACTCTAACTCATGCCTCTATTCCTTGACTTACCCGCCTGCGGGTCGAAAATAACGAACTCGGGTCGTATTTTAGAAATTCTCTTGCCCTTGAGCAGAGGCACGAGGCCCCCCAGGTACTCGAGGTAGAGTGTGTAGCAGGTGCCGGGGGTGGGGATGAGGTCCTCGTCATGTCGGATCATGGTACAGTGCAACCGATGGCAGGACGAGGGTGGTCTGCACACAAAGTCCCGCAGCTGGTGGGGGTCCGGGATGTAGCACTGCAAACATAGCCATAGATGTGAAGTTGACGCTGAATATATGGTGGTTCAATCATTGATTATCTGCTACACACGCGTTTTGTTGTGAAGTTCCAAGCTAGTTTATTCAAGCGGGTTTAATCCATTCTGTTTGCCCCTAGCAATTAGTTTATAGCTGGGCTGGCAAATTGTTCTTAAATCCACGGACTTTACTACGTAGATTTGGCATTATTTCTCGCACAAAATGTACCATATTTTCCAATCCAGTAAAGAGTGTTGAGCATTCAAAGAATAATGACAATCATTTAAGCTAGAATAACTCTGAGTGCCTTTGAGAATTCTGACGAGCGCTTTTTCGCAAATAAATTCTTAGAATTTCTACAAAATATCACTTACAGTAACGATGGGTGAACAGCTCACAAATGTTGAAATATAAAAAAATTTGCAAGCCGTCAGTATTGAAGCCTTTGAAAGTGTTCTGCAATAATGAAGCCTCTTATATATCATTTTAAAATTATTTTTATCAATACTTTCGTCCTTTATTGGAGTGAGAGCAACAAAAAGTTAGGAATTCTTATTTACTCGAATAAACACGAATCCCAATCGATTTTCATGGGCAAACAATTATCCAACCAAGCTGGAATTGTCTGGACTTGAATCCAATAATTATGTATTCGCGTGTTAATTGTTTTTAACACGTTGGCCGCGATTGCTGATTTGGTTTGCCGTTCAGCATGAACCAATATGGCGCACATCGCGGCCAACGTGTTAAACCATTTTTTTATTTCATTTACGATATTGAAAATAATCTGGAAACATCCTTCGCTTCAGGTTTCGTTATAAGATTGTATCTAAATACGAGCTTTTAACTTTTCTAGAACAACCGTCAAAATCATACACTTAAATCTCGTTAGTCACAAAAGGACGATACCTGAATAATGTTGATTAATCTCATTTCTTTTCAAGTTAGGTTGTTCAGAAAACATTTTTTTTTTAGAATACGATACAAATCTTTACAAAACTAATTATAACTACTGGATTTACCTTGGTTAAAATGAAGTGTCACATTTGCTCAACATAAACGAAAAACTTTGTGTTTATTAGAATTTCGCACTGCAAAGAGGTCGACATCCGTATTATTAAGAAGAAATAAGCCAACGCAGGCGCATCCAAGGCGGTGATCCCGCGGCGGAAAAATTGGAGAAAACTGGGCTAAGAATGATTGCTCTCTAGATGAACCGCCAAATTGATGCTAGTATGACTTGCTGATTAAATGGAAATAAGAATAAATGAAAAAATAAGGAATATTTTCTAGCGTTAAAACTTGACCCTATTTCAGAATCTCATTGACTGAATAATCAACGCTGTAGATGGGTTTAAAATTTCTTTAACAGGTGTGAATCTTCCAAAGAACACAACAGAGATAAGTTCCATTGACACAGTTGGAAGATTTTAGAAATCTTACTTGCCACAGACGACCGCTAAATTCCCCTGACGCAAAACATCTTCTCTTCATCTTTCTCGTTCAAGAAGAACGAGAAATAGAAACATTCCTAACAAAATAAAATTGAGACAACAAAACGTAAATGCCTTCAAACTATTTGGTAAAACTACTTCTAGAAACTAAGTTTAAAAAAAACTACGGTAAAAGTACGAAAAACCTAAATAAATACGATGACATAGTAATAGAGTGGCACTCACCCTGATGGTGTGGCTATAGAGAGGACTGAGTTGTGTCTGGAGGCGCCGAGGCAGCGGCAGCTGACTCAGCTGTGCCTCCGATCGCACCCGCTCCTTCACTGACAACCTGCACACATTTGTTGCGTGTTGTGAACTTGTGATGAACATGCTTTGTGTTATGCTGTGTGTTATTATGCACACATTTTTACGCGTTGTTATGCAGACGGTTTGTGTTGTGATGTTGCATGTTATTATGCACACGTCTTCTACGTGTTACTTTGCACTGCGTAGTATCAGTTATTTTGGTAAGAATCATTTTACTAACGTAAGACTGTAAAACTAGGAGATAGACTATGGAGAACTGGTAGAATTGAGAATAGAGCTTAGTGACGTCAATTGAGAAAAACCTGCTGCTCTGAAATATTTTGTTAGCAAGCAAATCCAACTATGAATACATTGAACAAAGTGGATAAAGTATCAATAGTGGACTGAGCATCAATTGATTCGAAAATAATTAATGATGAGATAGTGGTTTTTTCTTAGGTGTTCATGTGAGGAGAGAACAAAGTGATAGCTATCTCATCACAAACAAAATAAATCGAAAATAAGCGTCACAGGATAATGGAAAAATTTTGTCCTATCAACAGTAGAACGAAAGTTGTTGAAGATGATGAAATTGTATGATATAAGCAAGAGACGAGAACATCATGTGAGACAACACATAATTTTAAGCTGCTGAAAGGAAAGGAAAATGGAAGCATTGAAAAATAATGAGAGTAATTTTAAAAAGATGTGTTTACGAATAACAATGATGTGCTGAAACAGCAAGGGGAAAAAAGGAAATGATGGAAAAAAGGTATTGAGTCCTTAGTAAAAATAGTTTAAAAAATACAAGCCAATGAAAGGAAGTGAGAAAATACTTGTAATATTTTTATCAAAATAATTTACGTGTAGTTGTAATGAAGGCGTGAAAATAAATTGCGAGAATTACCTCGCTGTAAAAACAAGTACCTGCACACATGGATTGCTATGACATTAATTTTGTCCATGAGGAGCCTAGCTCAGATTCTGAACAATTCCTACGGAGAAGCATTAAAAACTATAGCTCTGTGATCAACAATGGTGTTTCATTCTATCTGCACAATTAGCAATCTGCAAGCATGTAGAATACTCCTAAAATAAGCTGAGTCGTTAAACTACATCTGAATACATCACAAATGTTTCACAAAACACTGCAAATGAAATAAATACATCGTAAATATACCGCAAGGACTTTATACATACGGCACAAACATACCACAAATAGACCACAAATATATAAGAAATAAAAAAGAAGTACATGAAAAATGTATCACAAATATATTATAAATAGAGTACACCACAAATACACTACAAATAAGCCGCAAATAAACCACTAATAGACCAAAAAGTTACCCATGACAGCTATTGTACAGAAAAAACTATTGATGTTTACAGGAAACTAAAATCTGAATTTTCTGAAGGATATTCTGACCCCAATGCAGGTTGTTGCCATAAGAATCACGACAAGACCGCCACTAGGCGGACACAAGATAGGCATAACAGAAGCAGTCAGGCACGAATGCTCAATAATGAAAGAGCTTTGCTATCTGCAAGTTGTACAAACAAGTCTTGACGATTTTAACCTGAAATGAATTCTGCTTGCACTTATTCAAAAGCTCTTCTCCATTATATAAAACAGAATAACAATACGAACAGCCGTCTGGTTGACTGCGAAAAGTGCCTATTTCGTAATCAATAGCTTTGCTTGTCTTTAGCTCTAGTGTACCTGACTAATCGCTGAAAACTACCTATAGTGCATTCGTGAGTTATTACCTGTTATTGTTTATTGTACATCCATGAATTATTACCTGTTATTACCCATTGTGTCGTTATCGGTTCTTGCTTATTATCAACCTATTGTGCACCTGTGAATCGTTTGCTATTATTACTTGCTGAGTAGAGCTTGACAATGCACTGATATTCAGTGGTATAACCACTGAAACTGAGTTAAGAACGCATGGCTATGCTGACACAGACGACCCACACTCGCCTGCACAGGAGCTGCAGTGAAGCAACGCGGCGGGACACACGCCCGATGAACAGTTGTGGACCCGCAGCGATGAACAGACGCTTGTCGTTGTGACCCCAAGTCAGAGCGCTCACAGAGTGCTGCACAACGTCACACACATCCACTCAATTTAGATAAACTTTTGTTTACTGATCGTAATTCTCGGTATCGCTACCAACCGTCGGAGTCAGAGCAAGCAAAAGTTTAATGTGCGTGCTGTGAACTAGGTAGCAAGAGAAACTGCTAGCAGTCATCGTATTTACAGCAAGCCAAGTTATATTTATGTTCTGTGAATACGACGGTAGCGCGAGGTAATGTTGGTAAACAATGGGTTGATGCTGTTTACAATGTGCCTTCCTCGTATTCTGTCAATTTTAATAGCAGGCTCGCTAGAAATAAAATCCCCTCCATAATTTTGGCTCTCCATTTTGAATTCGTAATTTGAGGCTATGAACATTGAAATGTCCAATAAGTTTCATCTCTTCCTTTTCGTGAGCTGATTACAAAACTGGTGACAGAGTAATAATAGAGGCAGGGTAGAATTGGTAGAGCATATTCATGATATCAATTGAGAATGAGTTTCTACTTCAGAATACTTTGCTAAAATACAATTAAAATAAGAAAACATTGGTAAAAGTGGATAAAAAACGAATAGTTGATTAAGCATGATTGGGGTGCATGAATGAGAATAATATACGCCAGTTCATAGGGTCTGCACCCTTATAGAGCAGATAAATTCTCTTCAGAAGACATAATGGCAATTAGTGTATTTGCTTTGCTTATCATTAATTCCCTGGTTCGAAAAGCAATTACTGAAGAACATTCAGTCCGAGGACCACCAGCCACGATCAGATAAGGATAGTAGAATAGTCGTTAAGCATCTGCCAAATGCAAGTGCTCCCTCTAATTGTGTGGCGAACGTAATTGAATTCCTAATTAACCGGATGACGTTTCAGTCTTATCGCATTTACGGTAATTACCGAAGCATGCATATCGCATTGATTCCTTTCGCCTTCACTTTTTTTCCAACATCGGACGTTCACGCGTTCATAAAATGAGCATAGTTGTTTAGACGTAAAAATGAAACCCTGGAATGCTGCGATGTTTGGTCTAGTGATCTAATACAGCAGCGTTGCAAGCGAGTTGAGTCGTCTAATTTCGACGAAACTACTTCACCATCTGGATTCCCAAAGCTTTTTCGTCTAGAACTTGACCAGCACAACATGCTGGCGTCAAGAAAGCTTCAATATTTAAATAACCCATCAATAATGTTGCGTTAAAGGGACGCCATCAAATTAGACATTTCTTTTTGTCCACTTTCTGGCGTTGTGTTAAATTATGTTCTCATAATATTGTCCACTATTTGTTTTAAAGAGACAAAATTAAATTTGGTACGTATTCTATTATCTCCTTGTTTCATTAAGAAGACAAAGTTAATCGCGATATTTATTACACTATGTCCTGGTTGCATGAAACTAAATAATGTATTCATAATATTATTCTCTAGTCGCCTTAAGGGAACAAAGCGAAATTCGGCATTTATTGTAATGTCCCTTACAGTTTTCGTATTAGTTACAGCCAAGAAAATACACTGAATTTTTTAGAGATTGTTTTATGTATATTTGGTTGATTAAACAAGTCCATCGATCCGCACGCTTAAATAAATATTTTTGCAGTCAGTGCTGCAATGAAAAACTTTTACGCTTAGAGGGTATTTGAATTTATTCAAGCACGCAACGAATAATAATCCAAATTATCGTGATTCGCATACTTCACCACACATTCAAACAGAAAACTTCTCAATGGCATCCTCCATTTGTCAAGCAAATATTTCCGTGTCACTACTGATTTCTTGATTCAAAGTTTACTCCCATTTATTTTAGGCATTTTTAGTGTAGCATTAGAAGAGATTTCTATGAATTCCTAACAAGAACAAAAATATTTAAATGTACACTATTCCTCAGTACACATTTTTTACGATTCCAGTTCTGCGTCAGCACACAGCGTGGATTATACGAAGTTAAAGGCCTCTAGAGTGTAGAAAAGTCTCCTCTTTAAGACGACTGATATAAAAACCTGTACTGAGGATTCAATTTCAAAGAATAATGTGCATGCCCTCATTAAAAAGCTTCATTTCATCACATGACACAAGATAAGTATACATAAAGATTGCTGAAGCAGAGCACTAACTCATCTTCCTAACATTTTATGCAACGTCATCTCAATCTGTTCCTTATTTACAATAATTCAATAACATTTCCCACCGCCTCAATGTCTGTTTAATAAAAAGTAAAACATTCTCTTTCGTACTGTGCATTTTCTTCCCAGCATTGCAACGTTTGGATTCCCCTGAACCATTATTTTCGAATTATTGATGCCGCTTGATGAAGTGATAACCTTCCACTCGTATGTACCTTACTGACTGAGTGAGCATTGACCGTGGGTGATTTGACTAGTGTCCTGTTAGGAAAACTTCATTTATTTTCGCCTACGCATTCATCGATCATGCTCCACGTTCGTCCCTGACCTAATGACTTTATCAAAGCACAAAAAGGTAATTCTATCTTCAAAGCGTGGCTCACTTCGTTAACTTGCAGCAATTGGAAAAGTGGAGCATGGTGGCGCAGAATGGGGGCAATTCCTTAAGCGATGATTTACATTTTGTCGTTAAGTCGGTCAGGTACGAAAATGAAAACAATGAACCATAGACTTTGGTGACGGTATTAAGCCAATTAGGATTTTCATTCTTGGTGCGTCATAATATAATATGTATTCGGGTAAGATATAGCAGGATAAATACCTCAAATTCTTTTTATTTATTGTCTCTGTCACGAAGTACGTTTGCATTGTTTTAATATGAATGAATATTCAAAGAATTTTTCAGAAAGCACCATATTTGCGTGTACATTTATATATTCAGCCCCATCCTGTCCTGGTGAACCATCCAGGAACATTACGTGTATACTCGTACTTCCAATAAAAAACATTTCGCTACTTATTTTTGATGATACTTTTTCATTAAAATGTGCAGAAAGCGTTAACTGTTTCCCACAAACAGTATTTTCCATTTTAAAAACATGAAGCACTGTTCATACATTTTTAATTTAGCTACAGGCATTTATAAATGCTAGCAATACGCCTAAGTATCCATGCGAAGGGCTGCCTTCCGCTACAATAATTGGTCCCGTGCGCTTGTTCACAAGCAGGAGAGCGTCGAGGCAGCGGCGCGATGAAGGACAATTCGCTTCGTATTGGAGGGGCAGTTGGGCTGTCGAGGCTCATAACCGATAATGGAGAGAGGGATCGACAGCCCCGAGTTTACGGGACACCTCCCTTCACTCCCAAAACAGCCAAACAACCTTAGCCAAAACAAGACTGTTTTCCTTAGAGGAACGAGGTGCATCTGAAGGACTATACATAGTAAGCTAGTAATATTATTATCCATGATGAATTTAGGAAGATATTGCAATGATTTCCTAATCTGTTTCAAGAAGTAAGTACTATTTAAATTTCATTTCTCCTTCAATGATGTTACAATGGGGCAAGAAGATAGTTTCTTTACATTTGTGGGAAGTGTACATTTTTGTTCATAATTTCTTCGATTAAAATATATAAAAAGGACACTTGTTCTTTTTATATAATCGACGAGTCTTTACTGTCAAAAAAATATTATAAACTTACTGACAATATCTTTAACGTATGAGTCAGATATGGAAGATCTAAGTCAATAAATAGAACGAAATTTTGCAGGTGATTCCTTTAAAGTGATGTTTCTCGCTATACCTTCTTTTATTTCTGAAAAAAGATACACCATATCGTATTAAAATGAAGTTCAGCTTCCTCAACCTACCTGACACGCTGGAAGAGAATACGTGTATCGAAGAGTGCCGCTTCTTGTGTAGAAGCGAATTACATTGTGATAAGTTTGGCTGTTATTAGCACTGCCGCTGTTGTTGGTGTTGTTGGGGTTGGTGTTGTTGGGGCTGGTGTTGTTAGAGTTAGTGTTTTTGTTGGTGGACGAGGAATTCGATCCCGATTGGTTGGATTGCGTGGCGCATGACGAAGAAGAGGTTGAGGCCCCTGACAGTGGCGATCCCACGGACCCTGAGGACCCCCGTGCCTTGTCACCACCGGGCCAGTGCCCTGCCGTGGCCAGCAGCTCCGCAGAGTTGGACCACTCCGCATGTATTCCCCTGATGTTGCGGAGCCAAGAAATCGTGTGTGAACAAATCTGTTCTTAAATATAGGTTATTGGTGAGAGAAACTAAGTGATTTTTACTCTGAGTACCAGGTGCATGTTATGGGCAGAGTTGAATTTTGGTTTAATTCAAATTATAATATATATATGAAAATATGAAGTATTTCCTGCAAAGAAAAAATTTGTGACCACCTTACTGTACTACTATTGCATTCAACTAGTTAATTGACATTTTCGAGAGATAATTTTGTTGAAGAGCAGTTCAGCTTACAATAGTAAGGGGAGTATGATATAAAGAAGCAGAAACTATAAAGTTAATTCTACATATAATACACGCTGCTCTTCTTTATAGACTCGTACGTTTGTAACCGCCACGTCGCAAGTAGCAGTTCCACGTGGAACAAGAAATTATCTGCTCTGACCATGAATAAATAGTCTTGAGCTTGTACGTGATTTTGGATAAACGTAAATAATTGCAGGTGTGCTTTTAATGAAGGAGCTATTCAATGCAAAAATAAAAATTGAATTACGGGCATGCCTAATCATGGGCTTTAAATTACCAACATGATTTGTTTACAAAAACACAGTAATCAGAACACCTTATGATACGAAGTCAGTGTCAGACCTCCACCCACATCCCATAACCGCCTCCAGTTTCCTCTGCCCGACTCACATGAGCCCAGTGTCCAGGACAATGGGAGAGACGTCGTCGTGAGCTCTGATGAGATAAATTTGTCCCGTGGAGAACACAACGGCTAGGAGATGCTGCTTTTCTTCACCAGTTTTGCTGCTCGATGCAAAATTTGAAGTTTTGTTTCCAGAGGTGGTGGAATTTTGGGAGTCAGAATTACTTGGAACTTGGGTTCTCGAGGTCGATTGGTGTCTTGGAGTACTTGTGCTGTTGGTAATTCCCGAGGTTTGAGCACCAGTGGGATTTAAATTCTGATAATTCGAGGTATTTTGAGTTGTTTTACCAGAAGTGTCCTCTGGTGGACTCAGTCGTGAAGGACTCGCCATGCCTGAATGGTAAAAAGTATTTGAAATTGAATTAATACTCGTAAGTTAGATCACACACAATCACAAATTTGGAAGATTTGATGGGTACCACACAAATTTGGATTTCATTCGCAACTCCTGCGGTAACAGAGCTTTAAGATCAACTCTAATGCTAACGAACTCAGTCGGCATCATTAGCTAGAGGAATTTTACAGTCCGTCTAATCAACACACATGGGTCCGGGCTAGCATACGGGCTTGCTTACACACAGACGGATTGGAACAGCCTAACCTAGTTATATATCTCCCTTACGACTCGTAATGCACCTACGCTTCTTTAGTTTTTTGTAACGTTTGTCAGACATTTCATGAGTTCGTGCTTTATTTTGTACAGAACTTTCACAAGTCGATGCTACGTTCTCATAATGCATTTCTGCGTTCTTTTGATCCAAATAGAAATGTCTAGCTTCATATATATCCGACTGTATTGTATTGGTTCAAAGAGATCAGAAGCTCATCACTACCTCCAATTACGAAAGTTGGACACCTGTTTGTTACTGTAGGAGCGTCGTTGCGAAATGTTCCAAGTACAGCGAATGAATTGACATCTGATCCACAATAGATTGAAACAATGAAACCCGAGAAATGACTTTTCCGAAGGGAAAAAACTCGAGTCCAAGGTTGATAATCTTGAAAGGCATTTGAAGGCAGAAGTGATGTTCAACTCAACCGATTTACTGAGTACCTTGCCGTCAAAATACGAATAAAATGGCTGACCCAAATGTTTTAACTATTGAATTCAAATCTCATTTTGATACAAGCCTGTGGACTCTGTACACCGACTGTTCATCAAGTCACTGTTCAGTGCTCAAAACACGACTGTCCGCCACATAATTTGTTCACCAAGCGACTGTCCGCCACATAATTTGTGCACCGAGCGACTGTCCACCGAGCGACTGTCCACCGAGCGACTGTCCACCGAGCGACTGTCCAC
>VCRD01000589.1:78865-148206 GCA_006783055.1 Trinorchestia longiramus
GCGCACCACTCGATGTGCGCACCACTCGATGTGCGCACCACTCGATGTGCGCACCACTCGATGTGCGCACCACTCGATGTGCGCACCACTCGATGTGCGCACCACTCGATGTGCGCACCACTCGATGTGCGCACCACTCGATGTGCGCACCACTCGATGTGCGCACCATGTCATCTGTGCACCACGTCGTCTGCTAATCACATGATCTGATCACCACGTGATCTGCCCACAACGTGATTTGTGCTCCACGAGATTTGTGCACCACGGGATTTGTGCACCACGGGATTTGTGCACCACGGGATTTGTGCAGCACGGGATTTGTGCAGCACGGGATTTGTGCACCACAGGATTTGTGCACCACGGGATTTGTGCACCACGGGATTTGTGCTCCACGAGATTTGTGCACCACGGGATTTGTGCACCACAGGATTTGTGCACCACGGGATTTGTGCTCCACGAGATTTGTGCACCACGGGATTTGTGCACCACAGGATTTGTGCACCACGTAATATACAGTGATCAAATTATCGGGGATTGTTAAGATTTCCTAATTTTTAAGCAAAAAGGTTACATAAAGTTACGTCATTGACAAGTTATTTATTCATTTTTATACGTATTGCTAAAATATATTTATTTGCATTGATTATAATTTGGTTTGACCTCCTTTAACCACTTCAACTGTTTTAACACTCTCTGGCATTCCAGTGAACTTTAGCATATTCTCACCATTTCTTTACCATTTTTATCTCTAACATTTTATTTTCTCAAGAAGAAAATCTTGTAGAGACATACCCGTTATTTTGGAGCAGCGTTCGTTTACGACTATGTCGTAAATTACGTACTCGAGTGATCCACATCACTCACTCACCGCTCGTAGGGGCCTTTTAACACGTTAACCGCCACATGTACCACCGGTGGTACATTTGAGGATTTCACTTACCGCCGCATGTACCACCGGTGGTACATTTCCAAATTTTTAATAATTATTTTCAAAAATTAATTTAAAATATTTACGGAAGGTTAAATGATAAAGTCGTAAAATGTCGTATGGTAAAGTCGTAAATGGTAGTGACAAATCTCTGATATCAGGCATGGCGGTTAACGTGTTAAAAAACATAATAGAACACCACAATCCGTTTTAAAAATATAAAAGAACGTAAAAGTGTGAACTGTGTCTCCGTCATCCAATGCCTTGAATGACAGCTCAGGCTCAGGGAACCTTAGTGAGTTAACAGAATCAGCTCTCAAAAAAGTTTCAAAAATCAAAACTTATTTGAAAAATTAAAACTTACATTTTTACACTGTGCGACAGAATATTGCAACAAATTGCTCTTTGCAAAGCATTGCAAACACATTCAAGTTTAAATAACTGCATTGAAAACATTGAAAGCACGAAACTTATTCAAGAAAAGTCCATTAAAAATTGAGTTTAGATTCATTTTTCCTTTAATTTCAACTCTTAAAAATCACGAGAGATCAATTAGTATTAAGTTGTACAATAGATTATTTATTCACATCCAGTAGCGTTTTCTATATTTATTAGGTGCTGGCAAGATCACTACAATTCAGTTGCATAAGATGCTAGAATTTCCTTAGAACTTTCATCAAAAAATGAAAATACCAAGTTCTAAAGAAATTGAATGAATCTATCGGCATGCTCATGGTTTTGTAATTGTAATAAATTTTCAGAAAAGTGAATTGAAAATTGTGTCGTCAAATTTTTGCGTAAAGAAATATCTCCAACGAAATCCGACACTGCAATTTTACTGACCACAAGTATTATAAGTAACTTTGGCTTCAAATCTTTTATTCAAGTGATACCTAAATAGGGGCGATGTTTTCAGAATACATACACTCAACACCTCAAAAGATCCGAAAGAGAGGCTGAGAAAATTCTAGAGTATACACCCATTCTAGAATTTCTTGTAGAAAATTTGAAACAAGTTATCGCCTAAACACATTAACATGATTGTGAAGCCTGATTGTGGTCTATGTAATTAAAGTAGTGTATACACGTGAACAACCTTCAGCAAATCTGTATCGAATTCAATCAAGTTGTGGGTTACTCTGCAATATACCAGCATGCAATAGAGTAGCTTCTAAGCAACACTTTTATGAACCAAAGCACACCAATTCGTAAGCCTTCAACAAGAAAAATAAAGCGCGTGATGCTAAAATGTAGCTTGCAAGATTAATAAATAGCACACATGTTTAAATTTTAAAAGTTGTAAAAGAGAAGAGGAAAACATATTTCGACAGCTAGCTGTAAAGTCGCCTTTAAGCTGCAACTACAACGAACTCGAGTTACTCGTAAAAAATTAAAATGAAGAAAAATAAAATCTGAAATCGAAGAGCAGCTTGTGCAGCGATCTGCAAAGCACATGAAAGCCAAATCCCACAACAATGGAGAATAATGCATGTTTGCAGAAACAAAGTCGCGGAGTGTAGTTTAATCCGAGCTGAAGCCATTAGAATGAGAGACGGAACCTCTGGTCCCCGCTGTGGCTCTGCCGGGGCTTTTAGCGACGCACTCTCTATTCTTAATGTCACACTGACGGTAGAACAGATACAGTATCCATTCAATTTAGCAGATATCAGTTTCTCATACGACTAGTGTTTCAGATCCCACGCGGTTGATCCCAATTAGCTCGGTGAGTACTGAAATTCGCTCTCGCCACCGTCGTATTCACAGCAAGCCAAGTTAATTTGGTTTGCTGTAAACACTATACTCTTAGTTGAGAGCAGTGCCTAAAACCACCGTCAGTAGGCAAGGGCTTAAACATCGAAGCATGGAGCATTACCAAATGAATGCAGTCAAAGCCAACGTATTCAACTTCCCATCGTAGATTTTCTTTCCCATCAAGGGTGAAAAAGAAAATATTCTTCACCCCTTTGTCTACGAACGTACTTCTTACCCTCATAGTCACATCATGTACATAAATTTAACTTAGCTTCCTGTGAACACACGGGTAATAGCAATGCCGATAGTGACCTCCAGTAAACAAAGAATTGAATAAGACCTGTTTCAAATTTTCCCCCATATTCACAGAATACACAACGAACGAACATGAGATAATGTTAACTATAGCTATAGAAAAATTTACCTTGCACACCTTGATTTGTACAAATGTATCATATATCAGAGAACACACATTTTTGCAATAAGCAAGCAATGTTAGCTTTTGGATGTTTCATATATTCTCATGAAGGTCAAAAAAACTACTATTAGTTTTGGGAGGAATTGTTTCATGGCAACAGTCATCGTGATTTAGCTCATTCAAATAATAATTTAGAAAAACCTGTTCTTAACTCTGGTAACTTAAATATGGATTGTATAAAAATCAAAAACCACTTTCCCAATTGTGTTGAAAATTAAATGATCAAATCACGAATGAACTTTACGTTTGATAATTTGTGACCACTAATCCCAAAAGCCCGAGGCGCTAATTCATGTTGTCCAAGTCAGATATTTATATAACTAGCCTGTCAGAATTCACATATCTACTCTTTACTCTGAATGAATCGAGTTTCAATTGTTTTCTTTATATTTCAGCCGACGTATGTGCAGAAAATTTTTATTCAGTCTCACCCCTGAGCCCTTCTATTATATGCCTACGTACACCAGTACTCTGCACAATGTTACATTCAAGACTACGACGCACTTCCAGTATATTTTTCACACCCAAAGATAAACTACCATCTTTTTCTTCTATGAGGCAAAAGAAGGAGGTTTTGCCTAAGTTAGGATACTGAACCCAATCTTAACGCAATCGTCTTTGTGAAAACAAAAGCGTGCTCTGCCTCTGTCGAGGCCAAAATGAAACGAAGGAAATCAAGACAATAGTAAAGTTATGGTGCAAGTTAGGAGACATCGGAAATTGGCTTAACTTTGTCGGCTGAAGTTATTTTGTTGTTGAGAGGCAGCTGTGTTTGCAAGGTCTTCAGCACTAAACAAAGACGCTGCATAGTTCTGGAATAGTAATCATTCAATGAAGGAAGCTTAATGTGCCACTCATAAACAAAGAATATAAAATTCAATTTACGGGACTAGAATAACTGTACCAGTCGTAAGCAATAAATTTAAAAGAAAAAATTTTACGGAAGTGGGATAAATTTGAAGCAATTTCTTTGGGCTGAGCTGAAGGTTAAACAAAAAAATGGAAAAATTCGCCTTAGTTTCAATTTTTTTGTATAATATTTAATTTTAGAGAAACGCAGTAATTTCGTACGTCTGAAATAGAAAACTCAATTTCCATGTTTTGCGAAATATTGAAATTGGGGTCTCCTAAAACGAGCACAAAATACCAAGAATTAGCTGAAGAAAATATTTCAATCATGATTAATGCGTTGTGCACTCTCGAGTATTTGTGTTTGTCAGTGTCTGATTCAACACTTCGGTTTATTTCGTTTGTAATTTATTTGTTACATTACTCAAATTTACGACAGGAACTATTATGCCAAGGGTTCCATACACTAAACAGAACAAGGACTACAGAAGGCTGGTGTTCTATGAGCTTTCTTAGACATACATCAGTGATCCTAATCTCATGATAGTAAATTGTTATTATAATAGCTATAGATTAGGACGCCAGAAGTAACATGTGTGGAATACCTCTTCTGCAATTTCCAACCCTTCTGATATGGAGCACCACTCTAAAGCATGTGAACCTTCGTCCAGACGATAACCATCCATGCACTAATTTCTTCTCAAGTAATGTGCAGCAAAATCCCATGATGAGTAAAACTGTAAATAACTTATCTCACGAAATGTGCGTTATTGTCATAAACAAAACGACGCGTATGGTTTGCTTACCAAGCTTTCCGATTCCGTTGAAATTCTCGAAAATGCTAGATGTTACCACTATAATTATGACATTCTGCTTTTTCATTTTTGTATAAACTGTAGTTAAGATAAAAATTTCAAGAATGTCTTTCAGCAACGTAAAAAATTAAATTTAATATGTCATAATAAATATGCGTATCAGTCAAATTGTAAAGATTTTAAAATTAGAATCACAAACGATTATCGTTGAACAGGATGCAAGATAATTAACGTAACCTTTAAGAAAATTGATAAAAAGAAAACTATGAGCAGTAAAAATTGTTAGATACTTTAAAAAAATAAATTAGTAAAAGTGTTGTACCTATTTTACCAACTATTGGTAAATATTGATGATAAAGTTTACAAAAAATTTGATTTCAAGAATGGTCTTCTACACGAAAGAGCAGATTCCAAAATTTTTTGAACTTTTCTGCCAATATAACAGACCTGAAATTACCATACAAAGAAATTACGGAAATATTTTTGACAGTAAAAGTCCTAACAAGACTCGCACAAAATTAATGTCCTCAGAATTTAGAAAACCATATTCAACGAAAAAAATCGATCAACATTGTAAAATAAATTTTTCTGCACCAGTTGATATTGCATTGTAGGGATGTTCCGCGGTCGCCCAGATCTCCAGGTCTACTTGCTCTCGATTTCTCGCTGTGAGGAAGATTTGCATTACGATACCTGTTACTCTGGAGAAATTAGCACGAAGCATCGTTCAAGAGAACAATTACATAACACATGAGACGTTCAATCAGATAATAAACAGTACCATTAAAAGAACCTATGTTTGCTTAAACAATGATCACTTACATTATATTTTGTTTCGTACATAAAATTTAATTAAACTTCAGTACATCGTGTATTACTTTTAATGGTCTAAATATTTTTAGCCCAAATTTTTTTTCTTTTGACAGGTATTTTAAAAGGTTATGTTATGCATGCACCACCCTGTTTGGACATTATTATTCACAATTTTTGATAAATCTGACTATGATTATGATTATTAGCATTCCTACCACGATTACTAACATTGATAAATACAATTTTTAATTCATTATGATTATTCTCCATGATATAAGAGATGTTTTATAAAAATTAGTTCAAATTCGATAATGCAATGAAAATTTAGCACTCATACTTCATTAGTTGCTGAAGTTATTTAACCTGAAGCAACATTCAGGAAGCACTAGCAGGCAACATCTTCAATGTGTAATGTGTGAAAAAACACCCCACCATTATAAACCAACACAAATCGATTAGAAACGACAGCCTATTTACGTAATTATTGAAAAAACGGTTAAAATAATCAGAGAACCCTTAACGAACGCCTTTAATCGATTGCTAGAAACTGGACTTGTTCTGCAGGATTGGATGCTGGTAAATTTTCCTCGTATACATATCTCTAAAAAAGGAGACACACAAACACCCAATAACTGGTGTCCAATCAGCCTGAAGTCGCTCATCAGAGAAGGAATGAAAAGATTATTCAGATTCCTAATAAAGAAATACCTCATTGAGCAAAATTTTATTAAATATTCACAGGGTGGGTTTTGGGAAAAACTCAGCTGTATCAAGAGCCGCCTCAACTTCGATGGGGAAGTTGTTAATTGTGTTTACGATTGCATCAAGGCCTCAAATACATCATATATAAAGACTTACAAGATGTCTTCATAAAGTCTTGACAAAAGACTATGGCCAAATTAGAAGCCCGCTGTATACTAACTACTACTCATGAGGGATACAAAACTAGCTAGACATATGTAACGTAAGAAGTCCATCAAGGAAGTATTTTAGGCCAATTACTCTTCATTATCAACGTCAATAACCTTGACATCGGAATCACATGTAAAATCAATAAGTTCACAGATGGCACGAAACTCTGCCATAGAGAATTTACGAATCAAGACAGAGTAACTATTCAGTTGAACATCAACAGACCTGCAAAAGACCAAAACCTTGTAAATTAGGTTCTGCGTTAATAAATATTCAGAATACGCAGTAAAGCCAGTAACTGCAGTTTCCAACGAACAATAAATGACACAATTATTAAAGTAGTAGCGCTGCAAAAAAATCTTAGTATCACTATGAATGAAGACATAAAGCAGAGAAGCAAGGAGAAAAATGCGCAAAAAATACAAATAGACTTTTTTAGCGTCGAAGCAAGAAACTTTGACTGCATGTAAAAGACCATAATGTTACTCCTCTCTGAAGCGCTGGTCTGACCCGTCTAGAATATGCAGTGTCACTTCGACCTCTTACCCTACGACGAGCCATTAACGAAATGAATAGAATTCAACGTGATGCATTGAAAACGATTCTAGAACTCCATAACCTCAGCTACGAATGGCGTTTTCAGCAGTCTGAACTCATCTCCCTGAAATAAAGTAGACTGTGAGGACAACTGATTGAGGACTACAAGTATCTGAATGACTTTAGGGATGTTGACTCAGAAGGGCTTTTTGACATCGACAATAATGTACGGAACCAGATATAATGACCAGGAACTTAAGATAAAATATCTCAAAGCAGATCCCCAGACCTTGAATTTACTTTCAGTTAGAATTGTCAGAATCTGGAACTGCTGCTCGAAAATTTTGTTCCTGCTGGCATCGTGGAGACAAAATCCTCTTCACCAAACCTGAATAAAAAATCCCTAACATTCAAAAATAATGAATCGAGGTCCCATCGGAATTCCAGTGCGAGAAAAAATAATATATATTTGTATTTTTTAACCAAACTATATCAAAATCTGTTTTCGTCTATATATCAATTATAACTTGGGTAGTCCATCATCGGACAGCAGCGTTAACGTAATATGTACGGAAAAAATTTAACGATTCCAATAGAGCTGATTTTATGGAAGACTAAAAAATTAAAGATTCTACTTCTGCATAACATCTTACACTAAAATAAACGGACTAGTCCTTGTGTATGAGAATTTATGACTGGAAGTGTGACCGTTATTTTCTCTCCATACACCTCATTTTTAATCCCGTGAGTAGGTACAGGAGAGGTGAAGTAGTGATAGTAGTTACCAGATATTAGTGGTAGTAATAGTAGCAGTTACTTTACTTGCACAGTGGCGAGCGTTTCATCACAGTGGTCGAATTCTACTGATAAAAACTGGATAATTTTTATAACTTGCTACTTTTTTCCGATCTCCATAATTTCCGATTAGGTACGTTGGTTCCTTAGTGATTTGACAAGTCTATTATTTTTTACGTAATATACAGGTAAGTCAGTTAATCCGTTGCCGTCCTATGACGTTTAATAATTATCATTAAGCGAGTTACACTTACACTCATACACAAAGAAAGGCAAAAATTACATATATGAGATATTGATAGCATGTAAAATGTGAATATTGTGTGAAACTATTCAAAGAATACAATTTCACTGCCAAAAAGTTGTCGGTGGGGAATCTTCTAAAATAGACAAAACAAGTGATCGAATTTTCAATATGTTGAAAATGTAGATCTAAAATATTTTTTTGTGCATTTCCTTTCATGCAAATTCAGCTACAACGAGCTACTCTTTTGAATCAATAAAATATGGAAAAATTTGAATAGTTTTTCATTCCACTGCAGGCGGAAAGTTTTGCAAAAATCTAATCTTCTATAAGGACACACGACCGCTAGACACAAACACGTTCTTTCTATTCCATGGTGTTCGCTCAGTAAAAGCGATGAGGCTTTCGCTCCATCGCCTCTCCCTCATCGATGTCGACGTATTTGCAAAAAATGACTCTCGAAATCTGGCAGAAAAACTCAACCTATGGGTTTTCGGAATTTCGAGACTTCTCCTTCCGGGGTAAATCTCAATTGAAGGATCATCGCTCCGTCCTAATGAAGGTCGAAACTCAGATTTCTTTTCTACGTCAACTGAGAGCCGATAAAAAAAGAAAATATTTCAGGGATAAGAGTGGAAGGCTTTGACCAGGCTGCTTTAAGAAGCTCATCAGATTTTAATTGCCTAAGAATCAGACAGACATGAAGGCAGGAAAAGGCGTTAAATCGAAAGAAAATATTGTGCAATCAGACAGAATCTCTCCTAGAGAACAAAAACTCCTCTCAAAACTTTTACCGTTACTTATCCATTGCACGGAAATTGTGTGCCTTTGGCGATGCAAAAATTAAAACTCGAGAGAGAAGCCTCCAATATCGAATTTTTTGCGTGGCTTCGAGCTGCTCATCGTTGAACCCGCATGTGAGAATGATCTGTTTTACTTACTATGTTTTATTTCTGAGTGTAATTATTAAAAAAAACGCAAGTCTAGTTACTTATTCAATTCTAAAAACAACTGGCAGCCTTCTTTGAAAATTTAATTACTAAAATAAATTTCAGGAAAGAGAAGTAATGTCTCATGCATACCAGAAATTGGTTAAGTAGACATGAACAAGTGGTGCACTCGGACAAGTGCAAGGGCGCAAGTGGTGGTGGACTCGCACCCTTGTTAACCTTCTTCATGGACATCGATTCTTCATTATTTAAATTTTTATACCATTCCCGTGCACTACCCTCATTCATAAAGTTTTCAGTATACACTTTACTCATTCAGCAACACTATGTCTTTCTGCTTGTAGAAAACGGATTACAGTAGACTTTCTAGCTCACATTTAGCGGGAGTATCGGTCGTAGCGGCCAATCGCCTGTACCTCAGGGAACCTGGCTGTATCTGTTTTGGCAATTATGTAGTGAAAAATGTAAGACCCTGTGATACTTTTAGTGATGAAATTATTATGTTATATAAATTTACCTTTAACTAATAGCCCATCGGAGGTTGAAAAACGCAGCCCTCGTATGTATCTAGTTTCATATGAATGGAAACATTATCTCCATATTAACTCCGAGGTTAAATTCATGGAGTACTTCGTTACTCTTCCAGGAGAGAATTCTTTCACTTTCACTCGAATGTTAAAAGTAATTTGTACGCTGTCAATGGAAACCACTGTGAAAATAAACTGGTAAAAGAAACACTTGAACTCATTGGTCCAACAGAAATACATCCGGTCCCAACTCATATTCTTCTTAGAAGTATTGTACTCTCTACACGTTTATATTTCGAGATTCAAATGTTTCGTTTCAGAAACCCATTATTAAAATTTATCACTGAATCTTTTTGTGCAACAACGTACATGATAAAGTTTTGATCAATTTTAATAAATTAGGTTAAGGACTATAAGTGCCAACAGCTTTCTTTGAAGAACAAGTCTAAACTTTAAATCGTTTAGCCGCGTAAGTGCCGTGCTTAAACAGTTGTACAACAGCAAAAAAAACATAAAAGAAAGCTGAGAAGCCTACTTTTCTATAAAACGTAACTCCTAAACGAGTTATGTAAGAGAAAGTTAACAGCGAACAGGCAACAGTAAATCGGACTCACAGTATGCACAAAACGCACAAATCTCCAGCGCCATCGTCAACGCCGTGCAGTAGTAAGAACTAAATTTTATTTTTTATAGCATTTAGTGCAACGAATAGCCATTTTCTTCTAGCTTTTCGGTCAAAAAAGTATCGACTTAACAAATGTTGACGCGTGTTTCCTTTATGGAAAAAGTAAAAACACAGAAACAGAAAACAATAAAAGAAACGAGGCCGTTAGAGCAATTGCAGGCAGAACTCGACCTCAAAAGCGGGTCCCAGTGTTGACATTTGTTGCTGGACTTTTGTTGGCGGCAACAGCTTTGCATTTGTTGCTAAAACTGAGGCTCGTAAACGGAGGTGGAAAGTGACACTGACCCTAGTGGGAGAGTGAGGGAGGAAGGGGAGGAGGGAAGGATGGAGAATGACACTGNCTAGTGGGAGAGTGAGGGAGGAAGGAGAGGAGGGAAGGATGGAGAGTGACACTGACCCTAATGGGAGAGTGAGGGAGGAAGGGGAGGAGGGAAGGATGGAGAGTGACACTGACCCTAGTGGGAGAGTGAGGGAGGAAGGGAAGGAGGGAAGGGAGAGCGGCAGTTCGGGTGTGGAGTTATGGTCTTTTTGATAGAAACAATTTTAAGAGTATCACCCTGGGTTCACCCTTCATTATAGTACTTTGAATAGTACTGATTTACGTACATTTTGTTATACTAACTTTCACTACGTTCAAAATTATGAGTACCATTTACATCATGTGGTGCACCATACACTGTAATTGTTAGTTATATTCCCAAGTATTAGCTATTAAAATAATTTATCATTATATTTGAGTACAATACTCCATGTTACATCCATGGAGTCAAGTCACCTAGATCTAAATGACTTTTCTTTGCATAATTAACTCACGTTGCACTTCGTGAAGACTGATTTCACCAGCTACATCACTTCGTAATATCATGAATGTTCCCTCCTTGATGCAGCAGTGACGGACTGTTGAAGGCGAGATCTGCTCGTATATTCATGCTTTACTCGTCTCAATCCTATGACACTCAGAGTAAACGCTGACTGGTTATGTTGAAACACACATGGTAATTTATAACCAAACAAGAACTTGTACCGAGAAGTGTTAATTCCTTTCATGAACTTAGAAACTCACACATGGGTAGGCCTCCATTACTGGATCCTTCTTTATAAGAAAACTCAAAGAAATATTTGATCGTACGTCCGAGATTACAAACCTCGAACGCGTTCAGTTTATGTAGCAAAGATAATGTTGCAAACAAGGTCATGATGTTTACCTGTACAACTAAAAACTTCAGTAGTAAGGACTGCAGACGCAAAATGGCAAATTTTTATGTTTTTTTGTAGATTTACAATGAGGCGTCCAGGTGGTATAACTTTCTATAGCACCTAACAACCACAACTCCGTCTTCAGTTTAGTAAAAACGTAAAAGTTAAGTAAAATGTTCTCTCTATATAAGTAAAATGTTCTCGCTTTGTTGAATAGTTATCAGATAAAAAAATGGATTTTGTTGGCGGGCAATTTTTACTTAAATTCATCGCCGTAAACTACATTCAAAAGTGCGAACAAGTTCATAGCAAAGAGAGTTCTGATGTAAGAGAACCAGTGATAGTGCACCTCTAGTGCTGTATCCAAAATTTACTCTTGGTAGGAACAATGAAAGAAAAAGAACAAAATATCTTAAGAAACGTGATTCCTGAGGAGACTATATAAATAAACCCCTCAAACACTCCTAACAACTTGTAAACAAGGAGCGTCTGCATTAGCAGCTCCTTGTTAGAGTCAACTATTAGGCGAGTCAAATGTTGCCGAGTCCTCAGAGTTTATGGCGTTGACAGCCACTGGAGTCAACGGGCAAGGGGGTTGACTGCCACAAGAGTTGACGATCGAGCCAAGCAACAGTCATGAGAGTGAACTGTCGTTTCAAGAGTTGACTGTCGAGAAAGTTAACTGTCAGGGAAGTTAAGCATAAAAAGGGCAATAACTGAGGGTGTAAAGGTTTGTAGGAATTGATGGATGGGATATCAAAGATGGTCACAAATGTCAGCTATAGAGGTCAGCTGTAGAGGAAGTCAGCTACATAGCAATTAGCTGTAGAAGGACAGCAAGTTAGCCAGTACCAGCAAGGATTAAGCATGCAGCAGCACCCGCGCTACATCGTCAGGCTTCCAATTAACAAATGACAGAGCAGTTACCTTCTTCTTTAACGACCTTATCGTCCTTCTTCTCCTCATCCTCGTACACCTCTTCTTTCCCCTCCCTGCTCCTCCTGCTTCCCCTCCAGTTCCTCGTTCACTTCCAGATCTTCATGCTCTTTTGCTTGTTCTTCCTCCTACTCCTCCCCTTTCACATTTTCCTTCTCATCTCTCTTTCCTTCTTCCTTTGGCGCATTCGTTTCTCTTTATTTTCATCACCCATTCGTACTTTTCTGTTTCCTATTGAACTTTCTCCATTACAATCTCTTGTGCTTCCCAGTCTTTAATCTAGATTTATTATAGAAAATTTTTTCGTTTACCTTCTCTGTTGATAACTACCTAAATTACTGTTAATATTTGAAATACTTATATAAATTTGCAGGAGGTTTTAAAACCTCAACTTGCAAGTTTTGCTAGAGCTAGTGTAACTTTAGGCTGTTGCAAGGAACTTTTTCGGCAGCGCTGTGTTGGATCCAAAAAAACAATTGACAAGCAATACGTAGTTTTCAGAGGGATTATTGTTTCAGGATATTTTCCAACAATATATATGTCCCCATTAATCTGACAACTATACAGTTAAAAACTACTCCTGCGTTTTCTACGTCGCTCTCATTCGTGAACTTCGAGATTCCTGTACTTCGAGCAACTTTATTTCTGATGTATCGTACTAATCAAGTATTGACATAAGGTTATCAATTCGTAATGCTAGTATCTTGAGACTAGTAATGCTGCTCTTAGCAACTGTTCCCATCCTCTGAAGTATGACTTGGGGTAGAAGCTCACAGGGTGGCTAGATGAGCTTGATGATGAATGAACAGCCAGGTCCCCCTTATCGCAAGTAGAAGAAATCGAATAGATGCGTGGTGATACGAACCTAGAACTCTTGCATCACCAACAAGAGTCCTCACCACTTGACACGATGGCTGTAGAAGTCCTGTATATGAAGTCAGCTATGGCAGAAGTAATAAGTTTGAAGGCAGCTATTACTTCAGACGCATAAGACTTGGGTATCAAGCCAAAAATGGGCCTACGGCTCATTCCTGTTGCCTT
This sequence comes from Trinorchestia longiramus, assembly GCA_006783055.1. Taxonomy (NCBI): domain Eukaryota; kingdom Metazoa; phylum Arthropoda; class Malacostraca; order Amphipoda; family Talitridae; genus Trinorchestia; species Trinorchestia longiramus. The sequence continues at coordinate 92,325 of VCRD01000589.1, forward strand.
ATTCTATTCTATTCAATTCTATTCTATTCTATTCTATATTCCATTCTATATTCTATTCTATATTGTACTCTATTCTATTCTATTCTATTCTATTCTAGAACAGCAAGTTAGCTACCCCCTGCGTACGAGTACGAACTTCCAAACTTTTGTATATTTGGGTACTTTTAACCAGGTAAGATTTTTATTTCTTGGAATGTTTCAAGTTTTCATCAGTCGTATTCTTTTTTAACTTCCGGCACCTCTGACTTTTCAGAATGTTATTGTGGCTGAAAGACATTCCACGTCTTCAGTTTTCAAAAGTCCTCATCGGATACACATTTTTCCAACAGTTCGCCTACATCAGTAGCAATTCCTTTCTCCTCTAAGTTTCCATATGGGGTTTCCATTGTGTTATGTAGGCCGAGTGTGTACGTTATCTCTCTTTCACCAGTTGTTTTCATTATGCTCTCTGTCGTGTTCCTGATCCTTGCTTGTATTTTACTACCTAAGTTTCCCAGGCGATCTCATTATCTTTATTGTCTATTATCTCCGTACAGCACATCACAAAAGCTCGCAACTCCTTTACCCTCATGTGTGCCAGACCGTGTCAGTCTCCCTCTTTTCCCTCTCCCTCACAGAGGGCGGACTCTCCCCTCTCTCTCTCTCTGTCCCTTCATAGAAGGCAATCTCCCCTACCATTCCCCCCACACCCCCACGGAGAGTCACGCTCGGATCTTCCCTTTCCTGTTATTCGTCCTGTGGGAAAACAACAGCCCTCCATCCTAGTCTTCACTCCCTACATTACAGTCAAGTTCCTTCCGCATCCGAGTTCTGGTCAAATTAACCATTAGGAAATGAACACAGCTATTATATTACAGAAGCATCGTGTCCTACCACTATTGACTTTTCATCATGAACATTTGACAGTGAAAAAAAATAACGCGAATTTCAACATCTTCGTGTTTAAAACGTTTTGGAAACTGGTAACATCCATTTTCTAAAATATATCTTATCATCTTATGAGAACAAACAGGAAAATACACTTGATCCAACAACTATCTGGAGAGGAAAGTTCCCATCTGTATCGATTAGGGAAGATTTAGAGCTCAAATGTAATTATGGGCTGAGTGAAAGATCTTTTAATCGATATTTATACATCGCATAGTCTCATGAAACCATAGGTCAAAAAAGGAGGAAAATATGTTAATTAAGAGTACAACAATTAATTGTATCACACACACGTGTTCTCCTATTGTAATACACGGATTTTGCTACGGCGTACTCGTATCTAAGTAATGTGATTAATGTAATAAAAGTAACTTACATCAGAAGTTACTTTCATCTAAGAAAATAATTCTGTACCGGAATGAAAGAATTACATCACCAGCTTGGTCGACTATCACCAGCTTGGTCGACAATCACCAGCTTGGTCGACCATCACCAGCTTGGTCGACTATCACCAGCTTGGTCGACTGGTGAGCGAACCTGCTTGCGAGCGGAAAGACCCGGGTTCGTATCCCGCTGCCGACATGGTTGACGCGGCTAGAAATACGGCATGGGACTTGGGTAAAACAACCGAATAATTATCGAAGTAATTATCCGACCCAAGAATGGACCAGAAGGTTCGTTCCTATAGCCTCATTCTATTCTATTCTATTCTATTCTAAAGACGCATCTACCAATTTTTAGGACAACTCTGGTGCTGCAAAAGGAAATGGACATCACACTTGCAATTTCGGCTTCAGAAAATCAATTCTAGAAAGGAAAAATTAGTAACAAAAATTCACCATATTGCTGATTGTCACCAATGCACAATGTTATTTTGGGAGGAATGTTGTAATTTGCAAACTAGCCAAATTTGTAACATTGCAGAGAAACTGTGTAAAAACAGTTAATCTGAAAATCAGAGTCTACTTGAATTTAGCAAAGTAGTGCTAACACAGAAATATCGTTTTCATTTAGGAATTAATTCAATTCATTTATGACTTTTACATAATGTGTATATATATATACACACACGTATATATATATATACACACACGTTATATACACACATATATATACATATATATACACACACGTTATATATATACACACATATATATATACACACACGTTATGAAAAGTTTTAATATTATTGTACAGGAACGGTATGTCTACATGGATGTATGTCCCACCATACTGGTCAAGCGAGGGAAGTTTATCCCTGCTAGATTTTTCATTAACGTTTATTACCAGGGTACTATAAAAATGATGTTTTCCTAGTTCCCAAATTATTACAATGATCTGAAATTTATCGCTAAAAGTCTGATTTTCAAAATTCTTTTCGCTTGATGCATTTAGTAAGCTACTACAATGTTCAACCTCTGCACCTGCGATTCCCTCTCACTAATTAGTCTTGTGATCACTGCGAATCATTCAAACGCATTTCTTTTTAAAATTTAACCAAGAAATATGATGTTCTCCGTCTTGCTTTACTTTTTAAACGAGCATGCCCTAAATTTATCTCCTCTGGCAGGAAAACTTAGTAAGTGTAAGACATAACCTACTCGCGGTCTAAGACCTCATCATCGGTCGCAGGTAGAAATAAATTGAGAGCATCGAGAGGATTTTTGAAATGGCGCATGGAAGAACACATATCTGTGCCGTGGGCCAAATACCTTGGATCGAGATGGGGATCATCCATTATTGGGAGGCATTATGGCTGCCAATAGCATCATTTCCCTCAGGAATCTCCTCAATACCCCATCCTGACAGCACTTCTCACCTCGTTCTTTGAGAAGTGACCAACTCTGTTGAGCTGAGTGCGTACAGAATTAAGTGGTAACAAAAACCTTAAGAAAAATGATGACATCGTTTACCGTCGCATACTGATAGATTTCACTCCTGGCAGGGAGGTTGTGACATGTACATACATGTAGATCTACCCTAAGATTAACACCCTCCATTCGTAAGATTTCTACAATTATAATGCTTCACAATTTTTACGGTAAAAAAGTACAGTCTGGATAGCACACATTCAGAAACCTTTAGCAATACGAGAAAAAGAGCTTATTTTTGTAGTTTACGATGGTCTTCAATAACGATAAATTTTGTATCTATGCTATCACAAAGTAGATATGGTACAATCTATTCTGAACATTCGTGAAGTAGTTGTTGATCAACTGTACCTTTAATTATACTAATATGTGAGATGGTCTACCAAAACTATCCATAGACTTTAAATAGTGACTCTACCTAGTTGATTGCAAAACATATTCAAAATAAACTATACATTCATATTGTATATTTAGCTAAAATTCAGGTTTGTTTGAAAAAAGAACAATGCAATAGATCTTGCAAAATGGAGAGACTTTTGCATGATGCTGGTTTTATTTTGCTAGAGACCATGTGAAATAAAAGAGCAAGAAAGGTCACTTCTCAAGATAATTACATTCTTTTATTAACAATGAAAAGGATTTTGCAGAGTTCACTATTACACTAATAAATTGAATGTTTAGCTGCAACAGGATGTCCACGAAAAATGCATACATCGGTATCAGTGATACCGAAATCAAGGGCTCAAAATCAATCAAACAAAATGATGAATTTGGTATCGTTGATACCAATCTCGTATACACGAGTTGCATGCAATTGTATGCAACTGTGCACAATGTGTACAAAAGCTGCACAATTTGTTGGGTTTTATCACACTTTACAGTTTTACAAAAGCTTTCAGGAATGAATTACAGTGATTTTTTATTGCTGATCGACATTACCTCTATGACGCGGCACATCTGAAATATCTATTCAAACAGGGCTACAATTTTATTCGATCGTAGTATTCAATTCAATTCTTCATACTGGAATTCAAATACATCTCCGAAAACCTGGTATGCGTAAGCCAAATAACTAATACAATTTACGTGTTTCGGTGGCACTATCTAATACTATCTATTTGACTATTACTCTTCAATTGTGAGAAAAAATAAATTATCATTCAAGCTCACTTTAGAAGGAAAACAAAATCCTTATCGATTTCATATGAAATCTTAATTTAATAAAAAACTAGGGTTTTTGGAAAGAAATGAAATTAGAGGTACACATGTGTGGGAAGGCCCTCTACCTTCAACGCATAAGCTCCTCAGTGGTAATAAGAGATGCCTTAAGTGCACATAACGAAGCATGAAGCGTCCTGAGCATGTACAGACCAACTTGTTTTAAAATTTAACATCATTTTAAGGGAAGCTGTCAGGTAGAGCAGGTCTATAGTGACCGTAACGGCGCCATTACGGCATAATGACGAAAGAAGGTCCGCACCCAGCCATGCACCAAAACCTACTCATGACCAAGACGCTTGCACAAACCGTGTGGAAGCCGTCATTACTGCTGCTGTAGCTGACTAGAGCGAATGTTTACAGTGGTGCACTCACGCTCAAGCTGACTGCATGGAGTGTGTATTAGGATGCTCCTTTTTTATAAATATAAAGGGTCCTGAGGTTTTCGAATATTCGTTTTGAGAAAAACAGCCTGAATTATTAAAGCGATCAGACAATTTTTCAAAGAGTGATTGCCAATTCAAATATAGATTCGTATCTACAGAAGCCTCCAGCATGTTAGATATATTAAACACATATTTGAATTGACCAGCGCTGTTCAAATAATCGTGTGATCGCTTTAATAGTCCACACACAATTTTTCTACATCAAAGCAAACATTTGAAAACCCTGGAGCCCTTTAAATTTATGAAACAAATAAGGACCACCTTAGTGTGTACCCTGTTTACAGTGATACACTGCTGCTGGAACTGACTGTACAGCGTGTGTATCACAGTATTGTAGTGTGTATCCTGTTTAGAGTGATACACTGCTGCTGGAACTGACTGTACAGAGTATCACAGTATTGTCGTGTGTATCCTGTTTACAGTGATACACTGCTGATGGAATTGACTGTACAGCGTGTGTATCACAGTATTGTAGTGTGTATCCTGTTTACAGTGATACACTGCTGCTGGAATTGACTGTACAGCGTGTGTATCACAGTATTGTAGTGTGTATCCTGTTTACAGTGATGCACTGCTGCTAGAACTGACTGTACAGCGTGTGTATCACAGTATTGTAGTGTGTATCCTGTTCACAGAGGTGCAAGCAATCCGAAAAGAAGATTAACTGGGTTGCAGAACACCGTACTTGCAGCAAAAGATAAAGTGACCCAACGCTACACTCCACAACACACTGAGACGACGTATTGTTGTTCTGTGCTTCAGTGTTTTAAAGCCCCACTGTCTAAACCAGATACTAGCAAGTAAAGGACAGAATTGACTTATATCTTGTTTTTATGTTTCGCCAAGAACGATAAACAATTTATTACCATTTAAGTCACAGAATCTTGGAAAACAACATTGATTACTTGCGTTAGTTGGAACAAAATTATATGAAATTAATATGCAGTGGAGGTGCTATGCGTAACATAATGTATGGTGAACACTGCTAAAAAAACTATGACTTCAGACAGATTTTTACCCCCCATTTGGTAGATAAAAGGAGATTGTTTTTCTAAAGTAGTTTTTAAAATTGTTCCTCTAGAGCACAAAGTCATTCTCTGCGTCAGAACACTCGCAAAGTGAATTACTCAAAACTCTACTGTACACTGCTATGAAGGAACACTCGATTGTTGTGGGAGTTATATCATGAATTGAAAAGTTTGCAACTCATAAAACGAAGCAAAAAATTCACGAGGAATCTCGTTAACGTTATTCTCCCTCTGTCACCATTTCTCGTTGATTTAAAATGGCGAAGTTGGTGCAGTGTCAGTCTTTGCACACGGTCCAAGTTTTCATATTGTGATCTTCGAGCGAGAAAGTAATCCCAAGTCTAAGCTTTGGTAGCTGCAAAGTTAGGTCATCTCCATCGGTATGAAGCCTAACGCCTTCTGCCTTGTTCTCTTCCTCTTTGTTTATTAATTCCAGTATCTTTTCTATTTTTTCTGGCATTACTGGCGTATTCCTCCCCCCTCCAAAGCTGCAGGCTGCTGGGATGAACCTCAAATTTACATTAATTTTCAGCAAAGCGTAGTTTGATTGCATTTCAATTATTCCTGGAGATTTAACATTTTAACAGCCATTTTTCACGCAAAAATTCAGCGAAGATTTGGATTTCTAAATACTTTCAGTAGATGTTGATGGCTTAGAGTTTCATTCCTTTGCCAAAATGTGAATTCGTTTCCACAGACACAAAATCATCACGCCTGGGAGGCATGACGGATAATTATGTCCCACAAAATATTACGCATTCAAATGATATGTGCAAGAAAGCACAAAATTTACTTTCCTTTTTATTTTGATTTCGTTGTATTGGAAATGAATAAAAATAAAGGAAAAAATCAGCAAAGAAATGAAGGTGTTGAGACTTGGTCTAGCAGACTGTTAGACTATTGAGTCTGTTACTTTGAGACTAAAGAATTAGAATCACAATTTGAAGTTCGTCCAGTATTTACATATCTTGGCTGTTCCTCTCATGTCATGGCTCAAATAACCTCTCCTGAAGTTCCCTTGCTATATTTTACATTGCAATGACTTAATCAAGTGCCGGCAACCCCATCTGTTTTAAGTTATAAGGTTTTCATTCATACGAGTTATTTTTTAGCACAAATACAAGTTTTATTTCTACATTTTTACAGCCTCTAAAGGTTCCTATGAGTGAAACCTTAGAGACAAAACAGAAAATTTGGTCTTCCAATAAGGAGAAAGATGCTCTTTCTCCTTATTGGAAGACCAAATTTGCAATCAAGCGAGAACAGTTCAGGCATTTTTGTTCTTTTTACGATGTAAGTTTCCGAGTGTCCAACTTATTGGAGTTATGTCAAAGTTGGGTTGACAAAGTGCATTGTCTTTTTAATTTTTGCAATAGGTATCCATGAGACTAAAGAAATTCACAAGCAACTGTATGAATGATTTCTTATAAAATATATATTTCATGGTCGAGAATGCATTTTTTAGGGGAAAAAACTAGTGTCACCAGAAAAGTCGTGCTGCCTACAGTAGGATCTTAAATAATTTTAGGCGTAAAAAATAATCTTAAGATCATAAATAATTCCTGAAAATCTTCAGATTTTCAATTTTTCCTAAATTATTAGAAGATCAGAAGTGTAATTTCAAGTATCAAAGGAGGAGAGAACGTCGTAAAAAAACAAGGTTCTGCTTGTGAGGTCTTTTCTTTACCTGCTGAATATTTTTTTTCTAAATAGGAAGTATTTGTTTCATGAAAGTAAGAAGTAAAGTAGCAGGTTGATTGCAATTGCGTTAGGTCACTCAATTGATGTAATCATTATAATCCAAATTAAATGGATTCACAGTTAATTCCAAAAACAAACAAGGTATTTCATTGACTTAGTAATTATGCATCAAACGTACAAATATATTTAAAAGTTCCACATGGGTTGAACAAGAAAATAAACTAGTTTTATAGCACTTCATTTGACTGCCACAAAATGCAATCAAACGACAAACAAAGAAATAATTTTAATCATTTCTACTATTTTCAATTCATTAATGATTCAAAATCTTCAAGTCAAGCACCTTTTCGAGATCGTCGTATCTTGTTATTGAGATAAAATCTATTTAAAGTTATTGATTCTCTTGCGTTAAGTTTTATTTTGAAATAAACAGTCAGTTGCACTGCGACTTCTGTGTTTAAATCTCACTTAGAAGCTCAAGTTAAGCGTCAGGTGGAAGCTCCTGAACTGTGTAGTATCAAGCGCGCGCTGCCAGCCGCAGCGTCTCTGAGCTCCATGCTCCACACCAGCGACTTCGCCTCAAATTTCTTCTCATCATGAGTGAAGGTGAGGGGAACGTGCGAGTGACTTTGATAGAGTCTTATTTAGGAGAATAAGTTGTGCCCGCTTCAAGCTTTACGAATGCGAATGGTGGAGAATACAAAGACCTCGTTCTAGTTGCTTGGAATATCTCCACACTGCACTTCTTTTCGACAACGAGAAATGTGAATAAATTAAGACTAGTTAGCACTTGAATGCAATTGTTATACAGTGTGTGTGAAGAGCGTAACGTTTGTACTTCTGCTGAAGCTTGTCTTTTAGTTTACTGAACTTCATCCATGTCACAGGAAAAGACTGACGCTGATACAATTATTTGTATCAAATTCATTTCATTTTCAGAATATCACTTGTTTTTGTAACGTTTTTATTCAAATTTCCCAGTAGCGAATCTATCAAGTTGAGAGCTTCAATTTATTCCACCACCTATCTACGGCGTTCATTTCTTTTTTATTCTTTTAGACTCTCTTTTATTTCAAGTGCTATAGCTTTGAGATATAACGAAAATTAGAACGTTTGCCTTCTAAACCAAGCAACTTGTGGGTGGCAGGGATCGGGCTGTTGAAGTCAAATCCTAACTCAGAGTTTAAGAGGTTATGGATTCAATGTTCTGTGCAATTACATTTCATAAGTGTCACTCTTCCCCTACAGATAGCTTTCACTATATAACAATATTCACTCTACGATCACTGCCTGAGTAAAGCTGTAGTATTTATTTCACTACAGTTTATTATCTCTCGGCCGCAACACAGTATTATTAAGCAAATTATATATATTCGACCACATTGCTCGTAATTGCAATAGTAATGATATAAGAAATTAATAATTGACAGGAACAGTGGCTACAATGTTGACAAGATAAAGGCTGAAATGCTCCAAGTTGTCGTGTTATTCTGTTCACATTTAGCTGTCTCCTCTGCAGCAAGGACGACCTGAAGGATTCTTTATAATTGGTATTGACTTTGTGCATGATTTGATACAGCAACGAATGCCATTTTAATGAGACCAACACACCTGAACTGTCAACAATAAAAGACTATTTTTCATGGAGCAATATCTTTTGATATCTCAAATGCAGGCAGGGGTTTCCATCAAAGCCCAAGAAGGCTTTGAAAAATCTCTTTTCCCAGTCATTAGCTATACTGTGGTGAACTGAACTTTAAAAACTCACTACTGCTCATGAATATAAATAGACCCTGGGACTACTGAAGCAACTTCATCAAAAACACGACATAGTATTATGCGCTCAAGAACATTTTGATAACGAACATTTTGAACACATTGTGGCATATGGCAACGTACATGAAACACAGTTTTATGGACCAGGTTCAGTGTTCTTAAAAGTACATCGCAGATAAATGCCATGTGAAACATGACCACCATAAATGAAACACAGTTTCAATGCCCAGGATCATCGCTCTTATAAATAGATTTGCGGGTTTAGTTCCCACAGGCAAGAAACTAATACCAGTAATCCGTCACAGCCTAACGACCCTCCAACTTGATCCAGCTCAAATGCAGCGGTAATTGTGTCGTCTAATCTAGACTAATCTGACACAGTAGCACAGTAAAATAGAATGAGGCGATAGGAACGAGCTGTTTAGTCTATTCTTTGGTTTTTGCCCACGTCTTATAATGTTCGAAGTAAAAAAAATTGTTGTGCAGTAGGCTGCACATGAGTGGTAGAGAGGAAGGGGAAGGCCAGCACCTCACCCTTCCAACTTCCTGAAGAGCTCATCCAGCCTTATTTAGCATACTCCTAATCTGCATACTTCACCTAGCACATCGTTATTATGCATTCGTCCATTCAGCTCACCCTTATTCCTCATCCTCCATGCCTCCCATCTTATATGTCTTCCTCAGTGTGTACTGACGCATCTTTCCCCCTTCACCTGTTCTATAATACACACATATATGTTGTATAACAAACTGCTGCTAATTGCGTGAACACTTCAACGACAATCCAGGATGGACTTGAAACAAGAACCTCCAGTACAACATTGGTGCCAAGATTTAGAAGCTTGAAACGTTCAATCGTGCTAGCTCAATCTGCAAAGGATTTAGAACCCATAACCGTGAATGGGTTGTCCTCCACAGCTGAAGAAGATAAAATTGGCAATATATGAAATTCGGCCGACAAATTAAAGCTAAACTTAGAGCAACAGAAAGGTAATGCATCCAAAAATACGAATCTCTTATACAAAAAATCCACAGAGATTCCACAAAAAAAGTATCCACAGACCGATATATGTATTTATGATACAAGAATCATACAGCAGTTTAATTCTGATTTATTTCTTTAGCTTTTATACCTTTAAAATGCAGCTGAATAAAGATCAGTGTGCTTTCATTGTGAACTTCTAGAGCAGTAACCGAAGCATACAGTCTCTTACACGCTGTATGCATCGGTGACTTCTGTATGAGTTCATAATGAAAACCCGCTGATCTTTATTAAGCTGCATTTCAGAGGTATAGAAGCTAAAGAAATAAATCTGAATTAAACTGTTGTATGGTTCCGGTATCATACATACATATATCGGTCAGTGGGTACATTTTTTGTCTACACCCTGTATTTCTCTCAATACGGAATTAGACGTTCTTTGAAAAAGTTGGAGAAAAACTTCAACACTAGTCCGTTCTTGTACATACACCCTATGATCACATAACGCACTCAACTCAACATGCCACCAGGAAAACAAATGGTGCCAGACACCACAGCAATAATTAGATTTACCTCTGCAGCGTGCAACTGTGGCACTGCAAGAAACACTTGCAAAGCCACGAAACTCTCGTCAGTCTGGAGGTAATGATAGAGAAAACTTGAGTAAAAACATATATGTAGGTTGGCCCATAAGTAAGGTACCGTTTTAAAACTATTATAGATGTAAAACTACAAATGGTAAAAAGAATTGGTTAATTCAGAATGAATGAAGAGATTTCAAAGTTTTCTACTGGAGTATCAAGTCTACCGACAATGTCAACATATTGCCCAAAAAATTCATAAAATCCACCCCTAAAATGAATCGCTACCGAATGGAACAACGAGCAAAAATAGTGAAACTTTACTTCCGATGTAATTATTCGGTTACTGCAATTCAGAGGAATTACAGGAACATTGATGGTATTGAAAGAAGTCCTTCGAAGAACTGCATAAAAAAACTGGTATTGAAATTTAGAGAAACTGGGACAACAGCAGACAGACAACGTTGTGGCAGGCCACGGACCATACGAACTGCTGCTTCAATTCAGCTTGTTGCAACGGGTGTTGCTGATAAGTCCAAAACGTCAACTAGGAAACGTTCAATTGAACTGAGAATATCACGTACCTCACTGCAACGTATTTTGGTAAAAGATCTAAAGTATCATCCATATAAAATTTAATTAACTCAAGAACTCCATCCTACGGACTACCAAAAGCGATTAGATTTTGCAGAAAGATTTCTGCAGCTTGCAGAAAATGAAAACTTTGTAAAGAATTTAATAATGACTGATGAGGCACAGTTTCACCTCAATGGTTTTGTTAATAAGATAATTGCAGACTCTGGGCTTCAGAAAATCCAAAAGAAATTCATGAACGTCCACTTCACTCAGCTAAAGTAACAGCATGGTGTGGCATCACGTCTTCCAGGATCATTGAACCATATTTTTTTGAAGATGCTAATGGTGATGCAATTTGTGTTAATGGAAACCTGAATAGACAGATGATTCAAAAATATATGATACCTGATATTGGAGATAATAACACAGAGATTACCTATTTTCAACAAGATGGAACTACAGCACACACAGCAAAAGAAACTATGCAAATGTTAAAAGCAATTTTTTCAAACAGAATAATTTCTCGTTTTGGTGATATACATACCGTGGCCGTCTCGATTTCCAGATCTAAATGCTCCTGATTTCATTCTATGGGAATACTTAAAGGAAAATATTTACATTGAAATGCCTGATACTTTACAGCAATTGAAACTAAACGTCATTCAAGAGATCAACAACATTTCACCAGAGACATTAGGGAAAGTAAAGAACAGCACCGTTGAAAGAGCACGCCATTGTTTGACTAATAATGGAGGTCAATTAAAAGATATTGTATTCCATAGTTTAACGTATTTTATTGTTTCATATATAAATTTATTTTAGAGTTTGAAGTTTCTTCTTTCATTCTGAATTAACCAAATCTCTTAACTATTTTCAGTTTTATAGCTATAATAATTTTACAAAGGTACCTTACTTATGGGCCACCCTGTCCCACCACATCACCAACACAGTAATGGAATGAATGCAACAGGAGCGAACCCATATGACAAAGAAGCACAGTTTTCAGTGATCAATCTTGAGCAAGTAAATAACAAAAATTAACTACCCACGGCGCCCAATGAACAGAACAACAAACCCGACTCAGGTGAACAAACCGAAAGTAAAAATACTGACCAAAATGTTGGATGCACAAAGATAGTGGTTAGCAACGTACGAAGTATTCTACCGAAAATGTAAGAAATACAAACCATTGCATCAATGCTATTATGCTCTATCATAGCCATCAATGAAACGTGGTTAAATCTAAATGGAAGACAAATCCTAGTGGAAGTCTCATTAAAAGGATTAGTCTCCCTCAATATAAAAAAAACTTTAAAAAAGGGCCAGAAGTGGTGTCTCCATTATCTACATCAAAGAAAAGTTTCAACCACGATTTAAAACTAACCGATTAGAAGAACAAATGGGAGTACAAATCACACCATCCACTTGAAGAAAAAAACGATCAAAACTGTACTCATAAATAGGAACTCAACGTGTGTAGCAACCTATTATGATGAACTCTAGGTTGCCTTCAAAATACCTTCAGTACTCCTCATGAAATACTAATTATAGGAGACTTCAATAAGCCGTACATAAACTAGACTACTCGTTAAAGTTGAGCCCCTGGATCTGAGCTTATCGATCTGAAAAATACAAATGTTTTGCAGCAGCATGTTAGCGAACCGACTAGACATACCAATATTCTTGACTTAGTCATAACGACCCCTGAATTCAGAATAGTTGACTGAAAAGTTACGGACAAGAAAAGTAATCATCATATCATAGACTTCACGCTAAGTCCACGACGCTATCGCTTTCACTCAACTCAAAAACGCCCTAAACAACGCAGTGGCAAACTTCGAACTAGTGAAAAACGAGTTCAGCAATATTGACTACGAAATACAAATGAGGAACAGAAACACCGAAGAATGCTTCATGATACTCAGAGACAAAATCGTAACCGTCGTATACACAGCCATAGTCTACACAGTCTTCCTAGTCACCCTGATCACACAGCTCCACAGCCTCACCTCTGCATCCTGAGGAACTAACCTCTCAATTTGATGCATATGCCGAATGTGTTTTCAGTAATATAGACGAGTCCGATATTTTGACGTTAATGCAGTTTATCTAACACATAGGGAAGTAGTTAATTGAGTGGATTAAATGTCTGCAACTAATTTTTAAAAAAATTTTAAATTAAGAATTTATTGTTGATGCTTTTCTCTATCTGTAACGTATGGCTTATATCTCTGAAATAAGTTTCTAGAGTAAAATGTGTGTGAACTAGAAAAAATGTATTTTCTTCCGTCCTGTATTACTGTACCAATTGCTAGAAGTACAATACAAATATAATTTACTCTCCACTTCTCAGGTACTTTATTAAAATATTCAATCACGGGGCGTGTCGCCTAAATACAGAATAATACGCAACGTAAATTTGTCATCATTTGCTCTGTTTTTTATTAAATTAAACTGTGGGATGCCTCTTAAACCTGTTAAGATATTAAATAAAATATTATCATGTATAATACATGGCCTGGGAAACGAAACTCTGTCATTATATCATAATCCTTACTTCCTCTACAAGGTATCGCTCTTTTGGTCTGTGCAGGGTCCAACTGAGCGATAGGAAGCAGGAAATAAATATGCGAGGACGCAAAGGAAATATTGTGTCTTTAGAGCGAGCCTCCCTGGCTCTATGTCCTAACTCTGAAGGGGAAATCGAAAGTCTCGATCTTCGAACGCAATTCTGCTAGACGGTCGTGACTGGAAGCTTTATCGATCCAGCCGTGCCGAAAACTGCTGAGGCCTCCGGAAACAGCCAGGACTCAAAGAACTTCTTCAGGAGACGTCAAGGGGGAACAAAATTGATGAAAAACTGTCCTGTATCTGAACACGACTGATATAACTTGAAGGAAATTTAACAAACAAAAGACTATTACTTCAAGATAAAATAATTTATTCTCTTGGAGGAAGTAGAAGTTTTCGATGCCGAAATTTGAAATTAATATGAAGAGACTTAATCATAATATTACAATAAGTAACACAAGATGCCCAGAGCATGTACACGCTACAATGATTTCTATAACAAAGAGTACCCTATGAATGACCACACTGCAATGACTGTGATGTAATAACAAATAACTTATGAGAAATTATCCACGACACAAACATGGTCTCAACAGAACGCTGTCATTTTCAAGACGTTGGTGAGTCAGCGTGAAAATTAAGCGTGTAGAGTAAAACAGAACATTTCAGCTGAAAATCTCCATCAAAAATTATTAAAGGGATGTTTGCTTTAGGAGGAAGGCTGATGTTGCGTGTGAGAATTTTTGCAAAAAATGCTAGTAGTTTTTCTCAGAGTCTTATTTCCATGCTAAGTTATATAAATCCATAGCATAAATGTATAAAAATTGACGAAAGTCAACGGAAATCAAGCTAAAGTTGAACAGGGATGTGAAGCATTAACATCACAGAACAGGATCTGAGAAGCAAACTTCTTCTTTCTATGAAATTCATTGCAAGTTCAGAGTCTCAAACTGAGGAAATAATTTTACATTGATCATCACTCGATAGCATCATTAGATGTAAGTGGGAAATAATGTAGCACGCAAAAGCTGTCAGCAAAACTCAAGAGAGAAAAGTTTGTACGAGAAATAAAAAGAACTGAGTATTAACAAAAAATTACGAGTGAAAAGTTTCAACGAGAAACCAAGTGGGAAAAATTCTACTATGACATTAAGAAATAAAAGTTTTCTCAATGAATAAAGTAGAAGCTGGAATGAAACGATCCTGAAAACATATCCTTGAGGACAGGATTATATAATATAACACGCCATTCAGGACACAGCTACTCATATGTGCGTAGAAAACTCCTTAGAGGAGTGTAGGCCCTTAACCTTTAAATATACCATGTATAATAAATGATAGAAACTGAATATTTACATACAATTACTTAGTTATTTATCCAACATGCTGTGCTTATTAATGCGCATCTAGACTGAAAAAATTCAGAACATGTACAATTGAATTTCTGGGTTTGGAATTTTTTCCCCAGTAAAATTTTTCTAGCCCATAAATTGAATGCATGTACTTGAGAATTAACTCCTAGTTTTTAGAGACGCAAAGTGACAAGTAGAAGCTGACAGATGACTTCCTTAATATCAGCGATGAAATCAGGTGCCTTCAGACGGAAGCTTGAGAAGCTCTGACGAAACGCGGAAAATCTTTTGCAATCTGAATGAAGTCATCAAACGAAGCTCATCTGCGTATGCAAAAGAGTCTATCGGAATATGTAGATCGATGGATAGAAAAGCACCGGAGGACAGAGCACCAGATTGGCCTGAGTGCGACTCTAAAAAAGCTGTTCCATCTGTTTGGTAATTTCACGTAGGATATAATAAAACACTTTCAGACAGTGAATGAGATAGTTTGAATGAATTAAGAATGCTGTTACGAATCAGGCATTAGCCTCGGGCTGAGCTATGAAAAACTTTGATCGTCAAATCCTTTTGGAAAAAAACACAAAATTAAGCACGAGGATAAGGCTTAGCGGATCATTTGACATCCGTACGTATAGTCATTGATATTGGCTGGATACATCAGTCTCTTCTCCACTGACTTATTGATATTACACAACAAGCGTGTGTTATCAACTCAAGAGCAGCACAATCTGCAGAATGCAATTATGCAAAGTAATTCTCGCGTGCAGTAAAATAAGAGAACATGCGAGGGCGGTGGCAGCAGCTGCACTGGAGATTTTATATCAATTACGGCTGGAATTTATGGATGTTAATACTGCAGGAGTGCGAGGTGTAATGGTCGGTGACCCCAGGGCGAGCGGGAAGCGGAACTGGAGGAGTTCGTAGGCCTAGTGAGGCTGGAAGTCGAGGGGAGCAAGAATTTTGAGGCTCGTAAAGCCGGCTTCCCTCGCGCCGGTGAGGGCAAACGACACCGGAGGCAACACCTCCGACAGAGGAGGGTCCCGCTATTTTTGTAGGTGGGGTCGAGCTGTTGAGCACGTCGCGTATGAAGTCGAGGGCTTACTGTAAGATGGAGTTGCAACGACAACACCGTCTCTGTTACCTCATAGAAATTTGAGCAGCTAACGTATGAAATGATAACCTTCATATCATCATCCTGCGCGGTCTCTATTACCTCCTAGAATTTTTGAGCATCTAATTTATCATATAATCAACTTGACAGTTAAAATTACCATGCTCTACGATCTTTATCAACGAATTTGAACGTCTAAATTATGGAACAGATAAAGCTTCCAGGTAATATTGGCAAGCTCGGTGTTGGCTGCTGGACGCGAGGTAGATGTCTGCCTTCATTGGTCTTTTCTAGGCTTTAGATTTTTCCTCCCTCGGATCGAGTCTCTGAAGCTGAGCTCCTAAGTCAGTGCAGCAAGCATGTTCAGTTTGAAAAAATATGTTTGCACAAACTTGGTGGTATAACTTAAGATGCCTTGAAACCTTGACATGAAAAATCCCTAACACAGCACAAACTGTATCGGAAATAGTGCCATGTATTCAATAACGTCAAGCAGCATAGGATGGTTTAATATGAGTTGACTTTCTATTCGGCCGTTTCATTTCATTGGCAAATAACAACGTTAGTGTCTCGAAGATTGTCAACGATTGACAATACCACGACACAGTTTCGTATTATATGTTATTGAATTGCTTGTATCATCATACATCAAACTAACACAAAAAGGTCGAAAAAAGTGAAAACTTAACCCAATATGGACCACTGTCCTTCCTGAATAACATTACAAAAAATTCACTTTAGTCTTATACTCTAAATGAATCGCTGAAAACTTAGGCGAAATTCCACCAGAAACCAGAAAAGATAAGCGATAATTTGCGGAAAATTTTATTCAGTCAAAAAATAACTTGGTTGTTATAAAGTTGAGTACGTCTGTAATCTGCAAAGGAAACGAAAACTGCGACCATGAGACCCTGGATTTCTTTTGACCAGCAGCAAGCATGAGGGAACGAGACCAAGAACTCCCCAGGCGTTGGAGGGAGAAGTCATCCGCAGGGGAGGATATGGAGGAAGCGACCGACAAAACAGCGGAGGGATCAAGGAAAGCAGAGAAGGTGACCCTAGACCGTAGAGCTATCACCCAGCCCAGCAATAATTATGTATTTGCTGCAGACTCCTGTCACCCAGAGCAAGAATAAGGATTTGCTGCAAACTGCGATCACCCAGTGCAGCGAGAATGATTTGCTGCAGATTCATTTTTCCGTGGCATTCTTCGCCGTGCTGCAGAAAATGAAGCGGAAAGTTGTAGCGGTATAATCTGTACATTACTGTACTTCTTAGTATGAGGGGTGACATCAGCGGAGTTCCTCTCTTTAAAGTGTGGACAGAGGAAAGAAACTTCATGGTTTTACACATGGGAAATATTTTTCAAAAAATCTCAGTAATTTTTTTATTTTATGATGTTTTTTTAAAAGGAAATTCTGGTTATTGAGACCTGAAAATGTTTGAAATGAAGTGCAGGAAAAAGTTCAAAAAGTATATTCCACATGACCGTTAAAAATTGAATTAGTCAACTAAATTCCCTATATGTACATCATAGCAGGCTTGAAAACTGTTCAAAATACATTTAAAAGCACTCAATCAATGCTCATGTTCCATACAATTTGACATCTGTTGAATTTAATGTCTACCAGGATTCAATTTGCTATCTACTCGCATATTGATACCTAAGATTACACGTAGAATCAATGCTTTTCCCAACTAAAAAATAGATGTTATCATCATAAATTACTCTCTTGCCTCTTGCACACATCATAAAATCATCTGACGTTGAAAAATATGCGTCATACTACGTGCCTTCACTCCTCTTGGCTATCATAACAGGAGAAAAACACAACAAATATTGCAGCTCTCAAAAGCTTGTGAAATTGTTTACACATATTGTTAATATTATGAGCACTGTCAAGACAACACGTGTTAAGAAATAAGAGTCAAGATTAATAAATAGTTCAGCTTGATGACTGCTGGGTCGCACGAGTGTTCACTTCTTAAGAGTCATCGTGAAAAACTTGACGTTATCTGTTAAATCAAACTTGCTTATTCTATCATTAAACCTGGAATAATGGTCACGCAACTCACCAGAAAACTTCTTTTCCTAAAGTTAAAATCAGGAACGTGGAAATTACGTGTAAAAATTTAGAAAGGCTAGATTTGTCAGAGAAGAATTGGCCAAAACTTTGAGTAAAATAGGTGAATACTTTTTCCAACTTATTTCAAAAGCAGATGCAGCGAGTTGAACACAAAATTGTTGACTGTTTCTAATAATAAATGAGACAGCAGCATCTGTTGTGAAGCAATTTGAAGGCAGCAGTTTCTATTATTAGACTATTTGAAAGGAACAGTTTCAATTTTTAAACAATTGGAAAGGAATAATTTTGAGAGCACAAGAGACCTAAGATAAGGTCGGAAGAAGAAAAAGGAAAGGGGGATTGGGATTCCCCTTCAAATAAATAGGGAAGGGGGAGGAAATGGCCCGGTAAGTTAGGGACCGCCATTACGGTTAATGTGTTCCAGGAAATGCAATGAAATAACGCGACGCAGGGGACGCAATCACCCTAAAAATCTCCCTGAAAATTTCTGTAGTCCTGCCAAAAAATTCAAAATTCATTCTTTAGCACATCTGAACATGAAAAATTGTAAGCAAAACAATTGTAAATTTCAAAAAATGCCTCTTATTTAAATGTTGCTTCAAGTGGAACAAAAATCGGCTTAATGTATGGAAGAACTCATCCCCTATTTACCCTCCAGTTTTACTTTTTCAAATACATAACGTAAGCAACTTGTGACCGATGGAAATACGTTCTGCATCAAATATATACACAGCATGCAAAATGTTTTATACCCTGAACTACAAATTATTTTTTTCATGTGTCAATGAATTCGTGAAGGTGCTATCAACGTATACGGACTATTTCAATTCTCTTTGTTTTATATTTTGTTTATATAAAATAGTGATCAAACAGAAGCGATCTTCCATCATTCATTGTTGCTGGGACACACAGAGTGCGAGCTGAGGCCACGCCTAAGCTTGTACACCCTCAAGTTTACTTTAGCTTAATAACAATGAAATTTTGGGAAGTTGTGCATGCATTCGTTTACGTAACTTCATGGAACATTACTCGAGTATGCGTGGGAGATTCATGTCTGTATTCAAATGTGAAATTTCCAACATTAGTTACTTTTTGTAGACATTTTCCGAAGTTAAAATCTAACAGAAAGTAGTAATCAACTCAAACTGGAAAATAAAAATAATCTATTCTATTTCAATTTTTCAATTGAGTCATTTTTATTTCTTTTCTACATTTATGATACCTGAATTCAGTTGTATTAATTCCGAAATTATAGAAATAAAATCCTCGTATAATCCAGAGTACAAATCTCCCATTGTTAAGTGAGTACTTCGGAGATAAGCACCAACCTCTGAACTGAATATTGGAGCATCCAATGATCTAAACTGAACAGCTTTGTCTGTCCATGCCCACACAAAACAGAGTAATGAACCATTATTAGAACTTTTATTCCCTCAAAGAACCACTGTAAATTGATAGAATGTTTTGCAAATTCTCACTGATTAAAACATTAATGTAAGCTAAAGAAAATCGATTAAAAACTATGTAAATAATGCAGAAAATCTCTAGGTGTATGTTGCAAAGTGCAAAAAAACCTTCATACAAAATATTCATGTCGTTTTATACTCGCACAGAGTAGAGCGAGCAAACACGCTTGTCAAAAAATCCAGCACGTAGCAAAATCGCTTTGAATTTTCATGCGTACAGGAAATCATAAATTGAATATTCAAGTAATTCCTCGTATTCAGTTTTATTTTAACTCTCTGATCTTTTCATGAGTGCTCCAAGTGTCTGCTCTTCACCTCGTTAATGAGCGTGTTCTAGCCTGTGTCATTCTGTTTCATCTTTAACCCGGCCATGACGTCAAATGTACTTCTTTTTGTGCGATTGTGCTTCATTTTAAACATTAATATACAAATAGAAGGGAAAATTTCGCTGACTAAAAATCAGTAAACTTGGTTCAATACAATCGGAAACGCAACGCTAATTGAACTTCATGTACATTAACTAAACAATTAGCTCATGGAATATAGCACAATAATATCAAATTTTGCAAGTGTTCAATTTTTTCCTCCACGTCGCCGTGAAATGAATCATCCCCAAAATGGGAGTCATGCTTTCTAGTTTGTTGCGGCTCAAAAATATGCCAGCATAAATCTCGATACAAAATGTGACAAATTGAAGCGTGTTTGTCGTTCGTGTGTCGTCAGAAAATATTTGATGTTGCAAATTGAATCTGTATTTTTGGTAACTAAAAATTCTGTAACATAAGAATGGGTCAAACGAATAAACATTCAACTAATTTAAATGTAATTTATCTTGAATCTTGCAATGTTATTCTTACACAAGTCACAAGGTCAGACGTAGAAACACACAAAGGGAAAGATGATGGATCTCACTTCGCTGAAGTCCGACACCATGCGAAGATAAAACAATGAGATAAACATGGCTCATTTGTGTGCTCATTTGCCAGTCACTTTACCTCTTGAGTTGCAAGAAATTATGGCTGTTGCGTGCAGGTTTTGCACGCTCTAAAAGATTCGTGCAAATTGATTTTGCGTCTTAATAATTATAATATTTACTGTCGAATCTCACAGAAACGTCACTGGTATCAGTACCTAAATTTGAGTTAATACAAGCAGGTACTTCAAACTTACATAAACTAAACAAGAAATAATATTTATCTGGGCAGGATGAAGTTTCTACACCGGCATCGCTACTCTCGAAGCCTTTGCGCGCTAGGGCGCTGAAATGTCTGTAGAAGTCAGAACAAAGGTCATTGCTGTAGCTGTGTTCCTACAGTTGTTGTGATGGTTCTGTTGTAGCTGCACTTGTTGTCGCAGCTGCTACAAATTGGGACTTATACATTGTACAAAGCTATGAATGGACTTATAAGTACATTCCTGCTGTCGTTCTCTATTCTGCTGCTACTGTTGTCCTCCCTGCTAAACGTTTGTTCCACAGTACGCTTATTTACTGACAATTAAACACCTTAATGAAGCAAAAAAAGCGTAATACATATGTGAGTACATCGTATTGGTCCAGTACCAGTCTATGTACAATGAATTACAAGTATCACTAACCGGTTTACCCTTGCGTACCCTAGGATTTTACCTTTGCTCAAAAGAGTAGTCAATAGGAGAAGTCTACATAGTTCATGAACAGAAGCCTCCCAGTTGCCTCGCTCCTAAGCCCTCTGGACACACCACACAGCTGAGCTGAACCCGACAAAAGCGTGGTCGTGGACTGACCCACGGGGATTAGATCCCATGTATAACTTGCCCTGAGCCAAGACTTCACACACTGGATTTTTTAAAAGTTGATCAAAATGGTCGAAAATAAATATTTTTAGAATTTTCCAATACATTTATTGTTTCCTCAATCAAAACTTCACGGCTAGCAATTCTTTAGTAGTTGGAATAGTAGGCTTTATCATAGCAAGAAACTGTTCAATAGATCGATGCGGTAACAAACAATCACATGAAAAAGGTTCGTAAAATTAAAACTTAAACACCGCTTTTTTTCCACGCAATATTTTCAGTAAACCATGATGCGTTGAACATATTTTCGAGCTTAAATTTACAGCACTAAAATTGATGCAGTTTAACGCTACATTGATGTTGATATCACATTCCTTGCATCCGGGCAAGCGAAGAGTACACAGCCGTTCCTGAAAAATTACAGACTTGCATCTCTCTGTTACTTTTGAAATACGTCTTTCAAACTGTTTGTGTCTGTGGCATTAAAAGGCACCATTCTCTGAAGAAGTGAAAAAGACAAGGTTAGTACAGGCGTCATTGGAACGGACAATATCACGTGAACTCAGCACGACCCACACTGTTCCTGCGGGTGTTGGCCATAAAATTTGCGTCGTGCCGGGCGAGTTACGGGCGCTTAAATCAAAAGATTAACGTTCCCGTGCAGCCAGAATGGCAACCGGGACAACGCTGGCCGATGTAAAGGATAAATTAATAGAACTGCCTGCGAGGACCACGTCCGCTGCAAATAGATGGCCCTTTGGGAGACGGTACTCAAGATTTTTGTTAAAAAGTATACTATAACAACGGTCAGAAAATACCAGGCTTTTCGCATACTACCAACAATGACTATGATTTTGTCTGATATTGTATGGTAACTATTCTAAAAGTACTCAAACAATGGCAATGACCACAAATAGAAAATATTCGAAGAATGTAGATAGAAGATGGAATATAGAAGCAGCTGATCCAGAATATTCAGTTACACAGTAAGCTCGCCTTCCACACCGGAGGAAAATGAAGGAAACTAAAATTTTAAACTTTATGAACCAGAGAAATTAACGGATACGGACCTTGTGCATCAAGCGCTGCTGATTTTGCATTGGGCAGCTAAAACATTTTGGAAGAACGTCAAGTCCTTTGGTTATGCTGACAAGGACGGACACCCTTTTAGCACAATTCCTCAGAAGATCAGAATTTCAAAATATTCCTCGAGGGGCGCCAAGCCTCACGATATGAAGGAGGGTGATCCTGTCCGTCGGTTCCTCAGAGCCTCAAATTTGTCTAAATTCTTCAATATTTTTTCGTTAATCGAGCACAAGATTTTGAAAAATTAAGGCATTGGTGACGAGAAGTTTTGACATTCATACTTTACTTAATTCTGCCACAGCATCAAGGCAAAACTATGTTCTCTCCCGTCACTTCTTGAGTGACTATCAAACTTCGTGTAGGTCAACAGCTTCATGAAAAATAACGTTGCTATCTAGTATTGTTTCTGTTAGTTGTCCTAGTCTCAGGTGGATCTTAAGTCTCATGTTACCGTACAATTAATGTGTCTAACGTTAAAAGGTGTGAGGTTAAGTGTGTGGCGAGTTGAGAGGCGTGGAATCCAATTTTCATCAAGAAAAAGCGGAAGAAATTAAGAGGTTAGATATTTTACAGCAAGGAAGATGATATATCACAAGCAATTAATTAAATGCTAGTGCTGAAGCAGCGCTAATCGCTGCAGGAAATTAGAGTCCCAACTAAATAGATTGGACGACTGGTGTTCATGACTTGTGTGAATAAGGAACTGGGGAACTGGATCGATGTCTTACAGGCGTGCTGTTGTACTTGGACTTTAAAGTGCATCTGCACCATGGCGATATACTTCACTATCTCGACAGAAACACGATATAGATTAGTAAAAAAGTTATTGATCAAGATCTATGCTGATACATCCATAAACTTGAGACTTCATCCAACTATTCATAAAGATTATGAAATAGTTGTAAAGACTCTGTAGCATTTACAGAAATAATTAATAGCGAATAACTATAAGCCCAGTAGAATCAGATAACGCAGTCATCGTATTGCGAGAAATTTATGGAAAATTAGTTTGTTTGGCATTATTTTGTGTTCATGTTTTGCCTTAGGATTCGTAAGTAAAGAAAAGAGTAAAAAGAAATGTGAACTACAAATACTTATACAACTTAGCAGATACTTATACAACTTAGCTGGAAAAACTGTGAAAACATTGTATTTTATCACATTATTTTATTCGTGCCGCATAAATGGAAGGTACGAAATTTCTGGTTGTTGCAAAGGAAGTGACACCTTTCATTATAGAATATAAAATCTGCACTGACCTGGTCCAGAGTTTATGGTGTTCTCTTGCATTTTTTCTAGAGAACGGAAGTATCCTATTTTAGGAAAATCCGCTCAGAGAGCGATACTCCCAGCATCTCTGTTCCGGCAACCGCAAAATCTCATTCCGTAATTCACAAACGAGCAGCGCGCAATGACAGCAGAAAACTACCTCTAGGCTTGAGACTCTACATCAACAAATACAACAGAGCCCATATCTTCAGCAAGTTACCATATACAAGACTTTTGTTTATAATTTGGCTGCCATTTAGAAGTAACGTGCAAGTTGAATAGATATTACAATTTAAATAATTTCATAATTAAAAAGAGAGTGGCGTGAATTATGATTTAATTGAATATGGTTATTAACAATAAATCCATCACGGACCAAGAGAAGTTTTAATTCATGATTTATCTTGTGCAACACTACAAAAAACGTTTTTTTTTCATTTCGACATAGAAAACAGCAAAACAAAACTTTGATTATGAAGTTTCAAGACTTGTTCTGCTGCAGAAATATAATCATGATCGATTTTCATTTCCCCATTTAAAAGAAGATTTACCAAAAACCCTCTTAGCATATAAAGAAATCGAAATTACCACGAAAGTTCTTACGATGCAGGAAATTTGAAAAATGTTCCCAAAAATAGGTGGATGTCAAATATCCCCTTTCACAGGTAGTAAAATTCTCCTCACGCTGCCTTTTCCAACATACAGCAGCAGATTCACGACGAAGGCAATCATGGCACAGGAGCTTCAAGGTCTCTCCCATGATTTCGAGAAAGCCATAAAGTGCCCGAGAAAAGCGGTCCTCGACGTCTCTGTGAGATTTGAAAAGGGCCAGAAATCCGCAGTAAAAACTACATAAAAGTGAAGCTCAACAAATAAAGAGGAGGGCACGTGATGTTGAAGAGTTCTCGCTGTCTCCAGCCAGCTTGTCTCTTGAGACAAGTATACCACCTTGGTACTCATTTTTGCACTAGCCTAGTCAAAATGCAAATTGAAGCCTCAATTCATCCTCTTGAAAAAGTTACGAGTGTAGAGTGACAGCTTTAGTCGTAGGCTGTAGCGTTCAAGCAGAACCAAAGTAGATTCCACACAGGGCCTTCCACCAAAAATGGATTTGAATTTTGTTAATTTTGGATCTTGTGGTGCTGGGTAGTTTCGCGAATACACCGCATTTCAATCTCTTTGGTCGCCTTAAAATTTAACTTTTAAAATAATTGAGGTTCAAGTTCATTACTTTTAACAGTTTTTCATTATTGTAACCTTATTTATTAGTTG
This sequence comes from Trinorchestia longiramus, assembly GCA_006783055.1. Lineage (NCBI taxonomy): Eukaryota > Metazoa > Arthropoda > Malacostraca > Amphipoda > Talitridae > Trinorchestia > Trinorchestia longiramus. The sequence continues at coordinate 117,421 of VCRD01000589.1, forward strand.
CTTGACAGCAAAGATGAAAGCTCCTGGACTTGATGGAATGTACTGTAGTCCAAGGCGAACCAGTACGGAAAAGACAAAGAAAAGGTAAGCGTCTACATAATAGCAATCATCAGACAATAAATAAGCTCTGGTTACACTATATTAACTACGATGAAGATATGAGGCCATAAACATGCGCAGATCATAGAATATAAACTAAAGAATGAAGAAGAATAAGGAGAATACCTTGGCTTTATAAGCACTATGGAGGTCCTATCACATAACCCAAACTCAACTGCTTTATCTCTCTCGTTGGCTTCTCCAATCAATACGTTCTAGATGCAGGAATTTCCAATTATTGTCATATCATTATTCAAAACTGAATAATAATTTGAATAGTCCACGATATTTCCAAATTAAAGTTCTGATCGTTCTGGGAATGTTCTTATTATGATATAAAGGCAGCCCTGCTCTCTCTTTTTATATCCTCCAGCCAGGCAAGAAGCTTAGCTGAGGTAAACATACCAAGGAGTTGTAGATGAAGTAGAAGCAGTTCGTGTGGTTGTAAATTTTGTCACAACAATGAATAGACACAAAGAAGTAGAGTACAATGAAAGCTTGCAATTTTTGAGGGAGAATCTCGAATTCCTAACTAATTATTGTCTGAAGTGAGTTATACACTTCATCTTATACCGACGCAACAAGTACGGCTCTCTGAAGTTCTCATGGAAGCTATTTAATTTCAAAGAGGCGTACCTCGGTGATGTAAAAAACATAATTACGGTGTGGTCGACGTAATGAGTTTGCTAGAATATTCAGATAACTGACACACCTTATCTTCAAGGTAATAGAGAAGATTGGCGCTGAGCAGCTTACCAGGGTTACAAAAATCGAAGCAACACACATGCTTTGAAGTCCAAATTTAAAGCTATTGGTTAAGGACAAGAAGATTGTCACTGTTACCCCAGTAGACCTATCGTGGAGATGCTTCACACAAACGGGCAGGTAAAACACTGATACTTTCATCCCCAAAGATGTTACAACAACTATCAAATTTTAACTATTCTTATTCAAAGCCCTGATGGGTTCTTATTCACCATCCCCAAATAAATCTTAGGGATTACTTAGGATTAATGGATTACCTTAAATCCCTTGCATTATATGCGTAACGTGCATCTTTTCAGCTCTCTTCTCTTCTATTCTCAGTTATTGATCACAATGTCCCCTCTACTCTTCCCGGCACGCCCTGTGCCAAACTATAACTCCTACCCATCCTACTGACACTGAGTCACTCATTCAGACAGTAAAGATAATTATCTGTCATGAAAACTGTCTCTCTCTGAATCTTAAAGCCCGTTTTGTGTGTGACATCCTAATGTTACTTCATAACTTTTAAATGTTACCTAATGGTGTTGTCTATGCTAATATTACAGTAACTGAATTTCCTTCGTAAAATAATTTAATAGCCCAATGGCCAAGCCAAAGAATTTTCTTTCACAAAGAAACGAGAAAACAGAAAAAAGAAGGGAAGGCAGTAATACATGTGTACATGTCATCCATCCCCACTAAGCATCAAATTCATAAAGTTAAATTTTTTGTCACCGGTGCTCGGTAAAATAAGACAATCCACTTTTCTTGATAGTTTACGCATAATGAAGAAGTAATAAACAAATCAATGGATAAATACAAAATTTTAAAGCACACTGTGCAATAGAAAATATTTTGATTCATCAAGCACCGATATATTTAGCAAAACTTGAGACTGAACTACATCAATTCTACATAATGTGCGTTAATTTCACAGCCACCTGCACCTATGAGATGGAATTTTCGTGAGCTGCGATGTTCACACTAATTGAATCATTGGAAGAAATTAGCAACTACTGCACTGATGTTTCGTTTACTTTTTGCTGAGTAGATAGAGCAATATACAAAGAGTCGAGCAGACGAGGAGCCGAATAGAATAGTTTCTCCGTTTGCAAAAATATGCAAATACTGAGTGACCACCCTTTCTAAGCTCGGCCGTGCATCTCCGTAACTGCAGATGCTGTACTGTAGATGACTTGTGAGATGAGACTGGTTGTTTATTCCTTAACTGCCTGGCAGGAATTATGGCTCGTTGTTTATTCCTGTAGAGATTGGTCGGAATTACAACTGGATGTTTATTCCGTAAGAAATTGGTCGGTATTACGGCTGGTTATTTGTGACGCAAGGGCTTGACTAGAATCACGGTGGTCGTTCATTCCTGCAGGATTTTGTCAGTATTACGGTTGTTTGTTCATTCTTATGAGACTCTGCTGAAATTGCCGCAGTTGTTCATTCTTGAACAGCTAAAATTGCGGCTGTTTGTTCATTCCGAAGAGACTTTATTGAAATTGCACTAGTGTACACTCTTTTGAGACATTGCTGAAATTACAGCTGTTTGGTCATTCTTTCGAGACGTTGAGGAAATTACAAAGACTGAACATTGGTTTAGCAGTTGACCTGCGTTAGGAGTTGCGAGCAGCGCTTTAGGTCCGCAGATAAAGGGAGAGGTCATTTGGGAGGCAGGGTTTCAAACGGAAGATTATTTTCTTGCCGAAAACCAAGTTTCTTGAAAACACGGTTTGCCTCGTTTAAGAAGACATTTTTGGATGTTTTTCAAAATATTTCGTGTGAGAAGTGAGCTTAAGAAATAGAAGTACAGAATACTGTTGTTGACAAGAAAACTTAGAAAAACGCACCATCATAAACTTTGTTGACTTCTTTGTTAAGAGTCTCTTGTGAGCAAACTTTGTGAAAGAAAGACGTCAAGATGTCCAGTGAGTGCTAAAGTATCTCAGTGTATCATAATAAAAAAATATATATAAATAATTTTGGTATTGAACAATTTAAATCTACGTTAAATGAACACAAACTTCTTTCAGGTTAATGAGTACAAGAAAAATGCCTAAGGAAAAAAATCTCGTAACATGAAAAATGGAAAATAATTATAACTCAGGTTATGAATTTTCTTCTTTTTAAAAAATTCTTTTTGTCTACTCGTATAGAAGAACAGGGAATTGTTCGATGTTTAACTCTGAAAATTTTAATGTGTTACATAACATTTGAACTACGTAATAAGAACAGTTGACTAATAAATACTAGACCTCAGAAAAACTTAGAAACTTTGAATCTTCGCTCAAGTTTCAACAAATAAAGTCTACCTTAATGAACCACAGCTCTGCAAACGCACTTGCAGTATGTACAAAATAAAATATGTTGATATTTGCTTAAAATATTCCGATGATAAGGATGAGTCTGTGTAATGTTAAAGTTTATTATTCTGGCACAGGCATAAACAAATATTGTGTGTATTAATAACTAATGAATGATAACGTAAGAAAAATCGCTTTCTTTCATAAAGAAGTACCAGCGATGCAGAAAGTTAATAGCTAAGGCAACTACAATAATCAAATGATCTCATTTTATAAACGATCTCTAGCCGAGGAATAACATAAACTTCAAACAAATACAACTTTTAAATGTAGCCTAAATTTGCTTTAGACTTCGTCGTCCAGCTAACTCAGAAGCTGATAATTTTTCTGCTTTTCTGTTAATGAAACTATTATACATCATGAATCACAGCTGACTCTTCATTTTTGCAACTAACTAAAGAGAAGTTCTGATGGCGTTTGATGCGATTTGCATTGTCTAAGTCAGTGGTTCCCAAACTTTTTGTGATCAAGTACCACTTGGTGGTACTGTTTGAATTTAACGTTGGGCCGCTGGGACAAGGTGGGTGGTGTGTGGCAACAGCTGCTAATCGTTGCCAGATTATCCTGTGTTAGGCAGTAAACATTTTTGTGAAGTAAAAAATAACAAAATGAAAATTGTTCATGACCCCGAAAGTATTCGTGTACCACCTGGAAGGCCCTTGCGTACCACTAGTGGTACGTGTACCACAGTTTGGGAACCACTGGTCTAAGTGAAGCTTCAGTCCAGCAAGCAAGCAATTGACTCACGTCGTTTCAGAGTTTGAGCTCTTATTTTGGGTTTCTTTACATCAATTCAAGCTTATATCATATGTGTCCCCAAGGCTTCTGAAACGAGAGACCTAGGATGCTTCTACTGTTTTTTGTAGCAGGTCACTCCTCTGATAAGGATAGAAAGTAACTTGTATGTTAACCTCTTTCATCTCATAAACGGTGCATACAGCTTTTGACTTTGGCTGGAAACAGCTTGTGTGGAAAATAAGTCTACAAATTTGACTATTACATTGTACTTTAAAAAGTACGATACTCAATTATAAACATGTTTTTTTATAAAAAAATATGCATTTTCGTTGAAAATTTACTCAATCTTTGAAAATGATTTTTGGATCTTTCTGATAAGGCTTGCATGACGTCTGTATGTTCTTAGTTTGTTGATTCGTGTTTTTAATGACATGGATTACCTTTCATAGTATTTTCTGCTTCGTTTATCATTTTCATTTTGTTACAGAGGGTAGTCTAAAAAACCTTTGCTAGAAACGATCGTGTTATTTGCTATTTAACAGGATGTGAATGAAAGCAGTTTATGCACTAGTTTCAACACACTCGAGGCTAATTTTTGTCACACACAGAAAATGAATTGTCTTAAAACCCATGAAGGCCGGAATGTTTTTCCGACTGTGCACCAACTGTTCCTGGCCAGAGAGAGAACTTCAGTATTTCTCTGACGCTGCCACAAGACGAGCTCTCGTGCGTGTCTACGCAACATAACAGCCAACCTTCATTACATTTATTTTGCAGGAAAAACTGATCAAAACCTCTCTGTACTTGTGATGCTGAAGAAGAAAATTAAAATCCCAAGATATATACAGGAGAAGTTCGTAATTATGTTGCTCACAGATATCACGTAAAATTTTTCCCTGCCTCCCAGCGAAAATTTCTAATCCTGCAGGCAGTCTGAATATGAATAAATGTGTCCTTACGCTCCTTGTTACGTTTCTTCAAATCATACATGTTTATTTATTCATAAATACGCACACGTTTTGTATAACAGTATCAAACGCCAGGTAAAAAATTGTTCATCTAATGAATGCTTGATGCAAGGACTCATAAGTCATGGCACGTATGTTACGAGTCATTGTAAAACAAGTCTAATGTATAAAGAACACATTAATATACTTTTTATGAAAACCATATGTACCTTGTTTGATTCATTATGCCTTGTCATACTAGGTCATTTAAGACGTTAATTGACCAAAAATGTGTACATTTTTGATACCTAAAATACTGTATTCTATCCATAGACCCTTCTGGATTTGCTGAATGAAAGCTTTCTACAGATATAAACAAACATATTTTTTTGTTCCCGAAGTATGTAAATTGCGGGATGAAGTTGTATCCATTGTTGATTATTGCATACCTAATAAATTAATATCTAATTGTAATCATTTTATTGAAGGCTTTATGCTTCATAATAATTTAGCCCTATGTTTTTTATCGTCAATTATTTCTTATCAAAATCTGCAGCACGGCGTAACAATTCAGATGAGAGAAAATACTCAACTCTACCGTCTGGAACCAGGAATTTAATTCTTCCAATGTGCTTGGGAAGAATCCTTTTCTATTTAAGGTACCTTTATCTCCATAAAGGCCCTCAGCCTTTGACAAGACTGAAAACCACCCAGACTGATGAACGGAACTGAGGCCATTGTACTAAAAATACGCTCTCGTCGGTCGCTGCAACGCGACCTCTGTTAGGAAAGAAAGGGTCGTCGGAAACGCAAGTTTTGTGCTATTCCGAGTGGTAATTAAATGCATTATCATACAGATTACCGTTACTGACTGAACTGACTTTTTGTCATTGGGGTTTTATGATATTTGAATAATAATAATAATAATAGGAGCTTAAGAGTCAGCAAAACACTAACTGTACTGAAGCTCTGGAATTCTATTTATCTTCTTTTGATCCCTACATAAGTACCCAAACACTGATAAAAAGAAATATTTTCATTAAGGCTCATTTGTTGGGAGGGAGATGGCATTTTGTCTCCCTCTAAATTGATGTCAATTACTTTTGCAAACTCATTCCTTATATTAGTCGTAAAATAATTTATAGAACCATTTACAGCTCGAAAAAATCAGGAAGTAAATTTCGCTAATGCATTGATAAAAATAAAATTTGAATCTGGCCTCCTCTTCAAATAACTACGTATTACTGCAAGTACTTCTACTAGAAAACCAACGGAAATCTTATTCTAGTCATTTCATTATAAATTTGGTTCAGTCCCTCAATATTTCATCGTCATAAAATCCTTACAAATAATGGGGAAACGACACTATTTCTGGGCCACATGATTTGGCTTCATTTTAAATTGGGCCGTAGACTTCAATATTTAATCGTTATCCGTGACTCTCGGAAATATGGGCGAAATAACGGTGCTTAGTGCCGAAGATATGAAGTGTTTGCACAGGCGAGACTAGGTATAGTTAAGTTACTTCACTTTCCACAGAAGATTGTGTCAGGTCTTGCCTGGTGTCGGTAAACTGGATTGCATTGCTCAGAAATACCACAATTTCATACTTTTTTATACATGAATTATAAATGTACGGGACCTAATACTGTTTGCTCACTTCTACTTCGATCTCACCTCAGTCAATGTTAGTCACATGAGAAGCAATAAAAAAGTATCTGTTGAGAAGCAAGGATTTTCTGGTATACAGAGTTTTCTCTTCGAAATATAAGTAACCGCTGTAGCCTAACTTCAATCTTCCCATCCATTCTAAAAGTGAATCCCATGATGTAGAACATCAATTTGATTGATATTTTTTTCTGTGTAGAACTTGTGCGTTGTTTTACGACTGGTCGTGTTAGGGAGACATTAATTGGCTCACCATAAATTAAAACTTAGATCCATTTTCCGACAAAACAGCGTCCTTTTAATACTATAAAACCTGTAAATTGTAACGTTGATCAGCGATTTTAACAAATAAGTGTTAGAAAAAAATTTAAGATGGAAATTTAGTTCAAATCCCTTCTCCAGAATAGATTAAAAAACATGTTTCCGAAATGCCAACACGGGTTCCGTGTTGAAAAATTTTTGATCTTAACACATCAAGCGCTTACACAAAGTTCAACAAACAATGTTCAAAAGCAAGAAAGAAAAAAAGGAAACTTAATTTTCAGTCAGGTTTTTCCTTTTTACATTGGTTTTCAATTATTAACTTCCCTAATAGTTTCAATTCTTAACGCTAACATCTTAAAACCAGTGATGATGCTCCCAGCGACTGTCCCATTCTTTTAGGGACAAAATTAGGTTCTAGATCAAGTTAGAATACTCTTGCTCGGATGCATGGCCTTGATAATACAAGAGAATATCCAAAAATTAAAAGAAATGGAGTCTGTGTTTCGTACAGTAAAGTGTTACTCAGAAAAGTCGCAGCAATTACCACTACATGGATTTTAGTTGCTCACTTATTTTTCTGCTAATTATTGTCTCAATATCGAAGAAGTTACGATGGAGTTTGATCACGGAATAGTCATTGTCATTAGAAAAATACTCAGTGAACAGTGAGAAAATTTTCTCAACACACCTGCAGCTCGGTGGAAATGAAAGCCTCGAGCACAGAATCGGGAATTCAGAACTGCATAGAAAATGTAGGGAATATTTGAACTGACCTCTGCTCGGTGTCCTCGAAGGTTGTAGTTGGTCCTGGCGGGCACATCCGCTCCTCGTTTGCAGTGAGATGAAGAGTAAGTGACGCCGACGATGCCGCGAGTGTTGCCTGTTGCCAGCCATCCTTCTTGATAGTACAGAACTCTATTCAACTTCCAGCCTTCTTCCTGGAATTGACGGGTAACAAAGCTTTATTTCGATGGCAATGTTGCTCAAGTTAAAAATACTACTGAGACGGGAAAAAGGAAATGGACGAGTCGTAACAAAGCTTTATTTCAATAATGACGTTACTCAATAAAAAATTAATGTTGGTACTCGAAAAGTATGCATTGGGTTGATAAGAGAATTTCTGACAAGTCATTTTACGTAAAACATGGAGGATTAATTAGATGCCAGGAAATTTAGATTTTCCTAGTCTTGCAGCACGATATTAAAAGCTCTAAAAATTGAGATTTCTTCATTACATTTGGCCATTCTTCTTAGGATTCGCCCGTTAACTAAATTCTGTTTCAAATAATGGATCACATTTTCAGAAGCATGATATTTTTACTGACTAATTTTCATATATATAAGCCAATAAAAACTTAACAGGCAACAAAAATATTTTAGTTTCTACTGAATACTTTATGAAACTAAATATTTCATCTTTGGCTATGTTTGTTTACCTTTTTAGTTCTACCATTAACTATGGCCCATTAAATTAGTTGTTAAAAATGACAACAAATTTTTAATTTCGTTAATATTGGCATGCATTCAAAGAAAGATGAGAGCTACAATAAAAACATTTTACTAGTTCATTAAGTAAAGTTTCTTTTTCAAATTACGGGAGCATAATTATCTCTCGACAGACGTGGCTAATAACACAGCCAATTCATTTCCTTTTACGAATAAAACTTATTTGACTTATAAAAACATTTTCCTGTATCAAACAAGTATTAAGGAACAAACAAAGTTCAAGAACAACTCAAACTTAAGCAACCAAAGCAAAGTGTAACAAATAAAACGAATTTTACTATGAATTGGGTGTGGCTTGAAGTTTTGAAGTGTGTGCGCAGGTTATTGTTAAACTCGTGTGCTACTTACAGGAAGAAGTTAATCCCTGACAAAAGTTACTTGATATTCGATATCCTCGGTGTTGCTCTGGTTTTATAACGTTTATTCATTTCATTGACAATGATTTATGAAAAAATTATATCTTGCTCAAAGAATCTAGTAGAAAATTTATCAAATAGCAAGTATTTCTCACAGGTCTAGATGTGAGGAGTAAAAGCGGACGAATAATGAAATGGAAAAGAAAGATTGCACAAGCATTGCACGTGAAAATCAAATTAAAACTTATTTTTTCCATGAGTTTGTTTTAGAAGCCTTTGGGCACTTTGTAAAGCGATGCCTTTTACTCTTAAATATGTACATGACGATGAGAACTATGTAGATGACATTTACTTTGATATAGAGAGAGTAATTACACAGCTGCTTGTTTTTCTCGTCACAGCGATTACATCTCACTCTGACTGAAGTGAGCAATTTATTAATTCACAGTACTTCATTGAACGTCCTTTTGATACGGTGTTTCTCCATTAGAATTCCGACACCTGTTGTTGACAGTCAACTTATGAATTCTTGTTTACGCGTTATGAGGCACAAAAATATTAACTACACAAAACACATTGAACGGCAAACTGTTTGTTTAATGAAAGTGATTCTTTTTCTTGCACCAAATTAAATATAAATACAGCACAAACATCGTTGGTGTTTCATTCCAATGTGGCAAGTAGAGGTATTTAGAATATTTTGTAATTACTTAACTGAAAGAGACAGCTTTGATTTTGATTTTTTAAATCATTTAGTATATTTAAACTATCTCCTTGTTTTCCCCATGAACAACAGTGACGAGATGTAAGAGGGAGCTGGTAAGAGCAGTTACAGACAAGCTATTTCTAAAACTAAGCCGTCTATTCTCTGTTTCTTATTTGGTTACGATAAATTTGTAATTCTCTACTTGAATGAATTTTCATTTCATTCTCCTTTTGTTAACTCAGCCAGCTCATTTTTCTTTCACTAATATTTTCATTCTTAATGTATCATTTATAATTTTACCCTAACTTTTTGCCTTGGAATTGAAATTCACAAGCGACAAGATGGTGATGGAACTCTGGTTAACATCGAGCAAGCAATTTTTATCAACTCCCGACTTGGACTCTCCCCTCACTGACTGGAACGGAGGAAAAAAACACACACATGTGTGTTTTTTACGGACTATTTGGCGAGGAATTTCGGCGAAGTTGCCGATAAATTTTTGGCATATGAAGATACCCAACGACCGCGTATGTCCTCATGCATAAACTTGATGCCGATGATGGTCACCACATGAGCTAATGCACCCGCCAAATTGCCCTTTAGGGCTGCAATACCAGCAACAAATGTGCGCTTTCGCATTGCAATTGTGACACACACTCAGCCTTCGCCAACGACGATAAACTAAAACCAGTCTTAAAACCAAGTTCAATTTCCCTTCCGTGACCTATGGCACATTACAGTGTTGGTAACTGGATTGATAAACCAGCACATAGTTTGCACGGAGTTTCGCTAGCCCTGTGATATTCATGTTTATTACTGCAATCAATAGGTTTCTCATCTCGCAAACACTCATAAAAATGTACTTTGGAAAGTGGAGTTGTTTCGAGAAAATATTTTAAAACTTAATATTTTGATTTTATACTTTGAGAGTCATCAGTATGAAGAATACATAACTTATTGGGTTTAGTAGGTAGAGTTTCCATAGAAAACACAAAAAAATAAGTAATAGGCGGTCCGACAAGTTAATCCAATGAAATATCAATTTGAATGAACTTTTTATTGATAACTATGAAAGGAATTTCTGTATTCGGAATTTTTAGCCATTGACGTGAAGATAAGCATGAATGAGGAGGTAAATGCAGGGGGATAATTGAAACTGAACTGATCACATACAGCGACATAGTATAGTTTGAATTGGACAGGTTGGCTGGTTTTAAACTAAAAATGAATACAGCAGCAGAATGAGCAGAGTATGCAAAGTGAAAGCATAGACAGATCAGCGCAGTAGACTCACAAAGCAAATCAGACTATGTGTTCATAGAGGAAACTTGAAAGATTATGAATTATACACAGACATTTTTGTAAGTGCAGTCTGCTAGTATTGTAATGTTGCTGATGTAGCTGAGATCTTATCGATTTTACCCTTTAAAGTCCCTAATTGTATTGCCTGAAACTTTTTAGATTTTCTTGTTAACTAATAACGACTTTTAGTTTACAAAGGTAGTGGAAATGAGAGCTTATGAATAACAACACCTCTTGAAAAAATACTGATTAGGTAAAAATTATTGATCATGAGTTTTAATTTTTGAGGAAATTTTGTACAATTGCAGTTATATCGTTTGAAGTACTGTAACAGTACCATGTGAAGTACTGTAACAGTACCATGTGAAGTACTGTAACAGTACCATGTGAAGTACTGTAGCAGTACCATGTGAAGTACTGTAACAGTACCATGTGAAATACTGTAGCAGTACCATGTGAAGTACTGTAACAGTACCATGTGAAGTACTGTAACAGTACCATGTGAAGTACTGTAACAGTACCATGTGAAATACTGTAGCAGTACCATGTGAAGTACTGTAACAGTACCATGTGAAGTACTGTAACAGTACCATGTGAAATACTGTAGCAGTACCATGTGAAATACTGTAGCAGTACCATGTGAAATACTGTAGCAGTACCATGTGAAGTACTGTAACAGTACCATGTGAAGTACTGTAACAGTACCATGTGAAGTACTGTAACAGTACCATGTGCAGTACTGTAACAGTACCGTGTGAAGTACTGTAACAGCACCATGTGAAGTACTGTAACAGTACCTACCATGTGCAGTACTGTAACAGCACCATGTGCAGTACTGTAACAGCACCATGTGAAGTACTGTAACAGCACCATGTGCAGTACTGTAACAGTACCATGTGAAATGTTAATATTTATTATTATCAGTCAAATTTTTTAAAAAGGTGAGCTAAAGTTCAAAAACTCTTAGAAACACCAAAGTTTTTTCATATTTCCTTTAATTAATCCTAATTTTCAATCCATTGCAGATAAGAAATTGAGGAATTTTCAAGATGCCCCACAAAGCCATTTCACTGTATATCAATTACAATTTAATTTATATAATATATGCGTTATGCAACAAAATCATTATTTATTGTAGCTTTTTGAAGACATCTTCTATTGTATTTCCCTTATAAAATTAGGAATAAAATTTTCGTACCACCTCATTTTACAATTTTACTGTTAAAAATATTTTTTGTATAAGGCAGAAACAATTATTTCCAGATAACCTTATCACAATTTCGCTGCAAAACAACTTTAGTTATTGCCACTTTTATTTTGAATGAAACTTTCGATCGAACACAGTGAGTGAAGGGAGAGTTTCTAGAGTTACTCTCATGTCTCTCTAGAAAATCATTTCACGCAAGACCCTCACATGGAGTGTAGAGAAACATCTTTATGGACAGGGAAAGAACTCGCCTCTGGCATGTCGTCAGGCACTTTTCCCATCCAGGAAAGTGCGTGGATGGGGCAATCGCTGCGAGCACTGGGGCAGCTCTCGAGATGGAGGTGCATGGTGGCAGCCCTCCAAGTCTCGTCTCTCCAGAAGAACAACCCAACCGCAAATCCAGGAATGGTCAGGCTTTGATGAAGGAAACCGCGATTGGCCGACAGAAGAAGAGAGGCCAATCACCGCGAATATCAAGTCAGGCCTTTAAAGGAAATGAGAATTTTTCCTCTGCTGGTGTTCTTGGGGGAAGACTGATGTTGATGGTGCTAGTGGCTCGAGATATTTTTGAGAACCATACTTGACGCTGGCCTTGAGTTCAGTAAGGTAGGTTCCAGAAGAAATGTAATCTGGTGTTCTCCATTCATTTTAAAGTGGTCTGGTGTGCATATAAAGAGAAGCAGAATTTATACAAAGCAGTTGTACTACCTAAGAATATTCACTTTGTCTGTTCACTGTAAATTAGTTCTGTTTACGCAGCTTACAACAGACGAATGTTTAAGAAGAACGGGAACCTAGCTTAGTGGAGAAATATATATATACATAGGTCGAGATTTTCCATGTTTGGCCGTCAGTTTTCTTCTTGAAAGTGCATCCACAGGACCGGAAAGAGGTACACTGCTCTTATGAACCCCGAGATGAAAATAAAATAATGAAGTCGCTAACTATATCACTTAGGCACATCATGTGGATAACAACTTTTCGGAGTTTCTGTACAGTTTCTTTCTCTAAGATAGGTGAATGTGCACTTTTTGCAGGAAATGTCAAAAAATTAAAAGTCACTTTTTTACTGTTCAATCCCCAGAACATTTTATTTACAGCTGTTAGTGTAGAAATAAAATATAAAGCTTAATACTACCACGATAACGGGACCAAAATTTTTATTGAATCAAACTTCCAATAAAAAAGCATACCAAGAAAGTTTCCAAATTTTGTCACTCAATATTATCGTAAAAGTTTTCACAGAAAAAAGTGTTTTATTTTCTAGATGCATTCTGAAAAAAAAACAAGTACACAGTCATCTCTATTGCCAGCAGTTAAGGCAAAAGAATTTCACGATTTAAAACCGCTACATCTCTCATGCAAGCAGCTCCAGAGTATATCTAAATAAAATAGGCAATAAAGCAGCGTTCTGCACTGACCAGACTTTGAAATTTTCCAACTATAAAAGTAGAAGTAATTATTTCCTCTGCTGCTTACCCAGAGAGCCAAGGCTTTTATAAAATTGTTGTGGCAAACGAGAACCAGTATCTAAGTAATTATATTCGTACCACAGTAAGTACGTTCTTTCCAAAATTATGAACCAAAATGTCAGAAATTACCTCAAACGCTGGTGCCTGCTCTGAAGGAAAGGTATATTTGTTTGTGTTTTACGTTTTTCAGCCAATTTCTCATTTTCAACAATTTTCATTAAGGGGGAACACGGAAATTAATCCCTCCCCGTAGATTGTTTTTTAGATGGCATGAAAAACTGTATTCATTTTCATCAAAACGTTGTTTTATAAATTTCAAAATTAGAAAATTGTTCGTGAAGGGATATTTATTAGATACGATACGTGAATAATAATTTTAATTTATTAATAAAGGTAAAATGTTACCAAAGAAGTACATCACTTGCACGGGTTGTGTCTTGCTGCAGCCTGCACTCAGAATATCAAAGTAATGCATAACAACAACACAAAACTTCCTCAGCAAAAAAAAGACGAAACACAAATAGCACACAAATACAATAAGTAAAAAGCAAATACAAGAACATAATACCTAATTGTGACATAGTCTTGTAACCCGACGAATAAGCTCATAATAAGAGTTTTCTTTTTCTGTTAATTATCATTTAAATTAGTATTGCAATACTTTTTATTTATTATTGTCTTGCTCTTCAATCATTTAATATTGCGATAGCATGAATCAATGTTCTATTTAGCCACTTTCTCTCAACTAATCATGGAACAAATTTTAACTTGTATAGTTTACATGCTTTGCGTCAGATGTTACAGTACGGCTTAACGATACATAATTTCTGTGGTTCCTTCGCAAATGCAATAGCACAAATTGGCAAGGATCTGTCTGCTGCTCAGCTTCATGGGATTTTAAAATTTTCTACATAAAATTTCGAATTACTTATACAAAAAGGTGAATTTTTTACATACGAAAGATGAATTGTTGCACGTTATTACTATAAATTGTAAGCTGATGTTGTTTCCTTATTGCGTATTGAAAACTAACCACCATAATAAGTCTTTCAATTAGAACCCATTTATTGCATGTATATTAATGAAAACCTAAACATTTACATCAACGTTGATGGCGGGGCAAAGACGAAATCAATAGTTACTGAATGAGCCTGTTAGTATCTAAGTCAACTTCAAAATTCTTATTTGAAATAATCTACGGTAATTCATACCAGGATTTAACTAACTTTTTGCGTTTCCACATCCAACTATTAGATGTTCAATAATTACCGTTACAACTTTTAGAATTGGCTATTCGACAAAATGTTTCCGACAGATACATTCCACGCTTTTGCCATATTTTTTGAAGAATTTCTTTGTGTTTTTCTGAGATTTTCTCTGGTAAATTGTACCAGCTTGGAGACGCTGGCAGTTCAAACAAGACCATGTCGAAGCCTATTCTTTCCGTGTCCAGTCTCTTTGAACCGCTACTATGTTTTCGGGATGATCATTCTATTAACTTTTAACCCTCATGCAACTCTAAAAATCTTATTCGTTATTCTAAATCGTTACCCATTATTATCAATATTATACTAGGAAAGCGTATAATTTCATTCATACGCAAAAATTGTGCATATGAATGTCAGTGTCAGTTTAAATAATACGTTCCTTTCATGAATAGAATTATAGTTACTGAATACCTTGTATAGATGAAACCCCAGTCCTATTAAATGTTCTTGCTTTCACTTCTATTTAATAAGAATTTATCCAAGAGCCTACGTGAAGCGGTCAGAAAAATAAATTTCATTTTAAGCAATTTTATTTTTATGAAGTGGAAATTAATTGTAATGAATTTAATGCTCCAAAATTAATTATTATCTATCTTTTACTAAAAATGTTATATTAAAACTAATTCTGACTAATTCGTTCGCGATGGCCTAACTGTAACAGCATGGCTGGACTACGTTCATAAGTAAACTCTTATTTATAATGTTGATCTAAATAGCTGAAAATCTGTAATATTTAACTATCATGTTGAACACGTGCCCTTGACTCACTTCAAATCCCTATACAACTATTATTTCTTATCAAATGAATAACAGATTTTTTATTATTTTGTTATAAGATCATTCAATACATTAAGTTTACTACCATGGTGTTAAGGAGCTAAAATTTTACTGAAATAATAGTTTCAACAGGATATTGACGAAGGCTTAACTTTTACGTATCGATGCTTCAAGGGAATTTTTTTCTGAGAGCTCATGATTTTAAACAGATCTCCATAACAGGTAACAAAAACATTAAATATTTATGTAAAATGGAACTACATTTCACGAGAAATAATACACCCTCCATGTACAGATCAAACATTATTTAAACAGGTGGCGACGCCCGTTAAATTACGAGTCTAAAGATTGATTTCAATTTTTCCAGGGTTTCAAAAATATCGTTTCAATAAGCGTTAACTCTCGTTGAACTATAGTTCTCTTCAAACAATCTTAACATCTTGAGAAGGTAAACTCAATTTTTTTTAACAGGTGTCCACTCAGGACAATTTTGGAGACAGGTTCGAGCCTCAACCAGGAGCCTGCCAGGCTGCAGAGGCTGTCGATGGCATGTCATAACTCGCTGTGAGGTGCCACGCCAACTCCACTTGCTGCTAAACATAAAATGAATTCTCTTTCACTAGTGTACAGTTTAAAATTCCAATGTCACTGTGGGTTACGATTGAGTTTGTGACGGTGTAACGCACACACATACGAGTACTGGGCGCGACTATAGAGAATGCACTAGCCACATTAAAATGGATCTGTGTTTTTGTCTCATCACCCGCATCGACCGGAACATGAGGGCTGGAGGGCCGAGAGAGAGAGAGACCCACACATGGCGTCGGCTGGATCACAACTGGAGGAGCCACGGCGCGCCTGGTTAGAGTGCCATGGCTGGCTAACGCGATCAATATGGCGGACCCACCACCACACCGCGCTCTATCAACAATCACCATTTCCAAGCTTTCATCTTAAAATTTGAAATTGACATCGCGTACACCAAAACACGGCATTCAAATCATTGATATTTGGTTAAACACTGTGTTGATATGATACAGTACTGGTAAGTTTGAGTTAAGCTGTACGGACGTTGACGAGGTTGCTATAGTGAAGACATAGAGACAAATGCTAGGCACGCAGCACTGATACGAGGAGTTCATGTGTCAGGCCCCTATGAGGTGCCACTTCCTGCATCACAACTGCTGTGGCATTGCGACAGCTTTCATCTCTGCCAAGCAACACGTGAATCTTCTTTATTTCTTTGCGGTCGTCTGTATTACTGCACTAGATGACAACGCGCTTGTTTTGCCCGCAGTCTAGAACAGGATATTTCATTTTGATGGAAAATTATTAAGTTCTTTCTTATTTCTTAGCAGTTCTCGGAGTTACTGGGATTAAAAACATCATGTTTACTGAAAGAAGAGCAAGCAGTATAACAATTTATTGGGGTGCGTAATGCTGCGTACGAAGTATGCCTAGCACAACGAACAAGTTGCGTGACTGCTGTGTTTGACAGGCAGGCAATAACAAGATAAACAATGGTGATCTTTTACGTCAAATTGTGACGTAATGTGAACCTTGTTTGTGTCCATGCGTGTTCTAGAGCATGCAGCAAAATACTCCGACACTTGCAAATTTAAACAAAAATGAAAAATATATTTTAAATTACGAAATTTAAGATAGTGTCATTCCTCTCTTCGTTAGTTTTTATCTACACATTCTACATCTTCTACTCCAATTGGTTTTCATAAAGCCACGGATGCGTTCAGTTATTCGGCTGCACTCTGTAGTTTTTGTCATTAAGTTACTTTTGCTTGCCTGGCATCGATGAATAGTAGGACAAGTCTACGGTAAATACTACCAGTATTTAAGTTACTCTACCTCATTGCTAAAACGAGTGTACTTTCGCGTTCTATAGTAACTGTCTCTGAAAAGAACTGCAGATCTAAGTTCTTTAACACAACCTTTTATAATGATTATGATCTCTAAAAGACAGAAAGAGCAACCACACTTGTGAGAATAGATGAACTGGGCTATGAGTATATTTTCATGCCAGTTGAGCATGATTATTCGCATCAAAGTTATCATCAATTTCAGCTGTATAAAATACAATCGAATAATTCAAATGTGTCAACTGAGTACACCCTCGTACCTCGTTCTCCATTTTAGATTATTTCATTCATCTCTTTTTCCTTCATTTCATGCCCTCGACTTGATGCATTACAACTGCAACGTTGACCATGTGTTTCCAGTCCCACGCTGTAGGGTTGTGAGAGTCATCTGCCCATTTCTTCACATATAAGTCACTAAATAATATAACCGCTATGACAGCTTACGTATATTGTAGCTGAAAAAATTAGTTAGTGGACGCAAATAGTATAAGTCAAAATTGAGAATATATATCAATAAACTCCCCTGAGCGTTCCAGGGGATCAATAATTTCTTTCAAAAATTCTCACCTGGTATTTCCGGTATGCATTGTCTTCACAGTTGCACGTAGAGCACATGAAATAATTTTTATTTATTTTTATTAGAAAAACTTGTCAGAGCTTCAAGTGATTTATACTCTTCGTCAACACATTCAATTGTCTGAACTTTGGGGTGAGGTTTGGGCTTGACGGAGGCCACTATTTTCAAAATAAGAAACTCATGATAGTGTCATCAACCGGCCAGTGAATGATATTTGCCCAGTGCCCAGAAGCACCCTCTTATTGGAAAATGAATGGTCTACAGTCGAAAATGTGATGCTTCAAATTCCTCACTAAATTCCAGAGTGATTTTTTAAAACCCATAGCCTTAGTGATAACTCGCTCTTGGATAGGCAGTAACAAAATTTCTTAATTGAATACAATCCAGTTTTATTTATTTGATCTCAGATGCAGATTTTTAGGTGTAATTAACATTGTACATATCTACTGATGCTGTGCCCGAGATTCTTATGTTCTTTATTATACGTTTACTGTTGACTGTTTGTGGTTATATTTATCAGCTTTCAACATCCAGATTAAATGTCCTTTACCTCCCTTTTCTTCATAAATTTTCATATAATTTTACTGAGGAGCAACGTTTCTCAGTTCTATAATAATAGACACAAATTCTTAATGCCTCATGCTTCTCAACTGTCGATCATTCGTAAAGCGTCGCCTGGGAGTTGAAAACTGACAGAAGGTTAATTTTAGGGAATTCTAATAGTATATAAATCTGTCAATATCTATATTTTCAATGTAAAAACACTTTGTTACTATTTTCATTGAATAAACATAGAGTTTGAAGCACTTTGTCAGGAATCATTCCATTCTACAGTGATTCTGAGAAATAGTCAAATCATTTATACTGCAGCTGAAATGAATCTTTCATCTGGATGTAGTATGTATAGTTTTCATTTTACTATCATTTTAAATAAAATTAAGAGTATTAAACGCCACTAAATAGACATAAACTTTCATTTATTTTATACTTCCTTGCACCACTTTTGAAAAAAAAATACAACTGCTAGTAGGAAAAATCTTTCAGGTCTTTATATTTCAGTAATTAAATCGAAAGTGTCCTCTTCGTCATTTGTTTCTTGCTCGTAAATTTTGATAAATAAGCTTTTAGCAAATGCAAGACAAGTTCTAGTCACAAATTCAGAGCATTTTATATATGGCCTTGAAGTTCTTAATTCAATATCATCAATCAAGAGATGTTTGTAGAGAATTTGCCCTACACCTGAACCTGTCTCAAACGATTGAGTTTAAAGCATAGAAATCCTTATTCCTGATTGCACGTTTATCAATTCGTAGGCAATTGTATCATTCTGTTCAAATTTTGTTCTCATTGTTTTGGGGCCTTCATCATCATCTAAAACCATGTACCTGTATTTAAACGAAATATTCACTCTGTCACAGAGAACGAATAACAAAGAAAAACTGTTCATTTCCATCACTATTAATGTATGAACCATCTTCATAGTTTTTAAAAAATAAAATTGTCTGACAGTGCATTTTTATAGATAATATCAAAGATGCCTTCTATGTTGAATAGGAAATAATCAAAAAGGCCTATAAATGAGCTTTATTTCCAATAAAGTATACAGTACAATTATAACGGGTGGGCAAAAGTCACTTCACACCTTTGAATACTAGGATATTAAAACCAAACCTAATAAAGTCAAAAAAGTGGGTTGCATAGCAAATGAAAGAAGAAATCTTGGAGTTTTATTAATTTGTAACAAAAATTTTATTATTCGAATATGATATTCTTTAAATGTTGTCCATTGCTGTTCAAACAAGTGCGCATTCTATTCACAGTACTTTTCATGACTTGTTCCAAAACACCTGGAGTTATTCTGATGAATTCTTCAATTATGTTACCTTTTCACTCTAGTAGAGTATTACCCTATTGATGTAAACCCTTTGTTTAAGGAATCCCTAAACGAAAAAGTCCTGAGGGGTGCAATCAGGTTACCGGGGTGGCAAAGAAACGTCACCAGAACGTGAAATTAATTTACCAGGAAAGGCAGCTCCTAGCATTGCTATGGTTTTTCTTGCTGTGTGCGGTGTTGCTCCATCTTGGTTAAACCACATGTTGTGCATTTCCAAATCTTCCAGGTGTGGCAATAAATATTCCTGGAGCTTTTGTCTGTAGTCGTTTCTTGTTACTGTCATCGCCACTCCATCATCGAAAAAGTAAGAGCCAATTATTCTTGCACTTCTTATACCACACCTTCTCTGCATAAAGTGGTTGTTTATGAATTATCCTAGTGTTTTTAACACACCAAAATCGGCAGTTTTGTTTATTTACGTATCCGCTGATATGGGAATGTCCCTTATCATACATGATTAGGTGTGAGGTAAAAGTCGCATCATTTGCCAGATCCAGAAATGCACGAGCAAAAGTTTTTTCTTTTTTGATGGTCTGCATAATTTAACTCATGGGTTAGTTGAATATTATACGGGTACAGTTACAACTCTTTTGTCAGGATGCGACGAAGTGATCTTCGAAAAATTCCTAGTTCACTGGAATGTTTCCTAGTCGATATTCGTGGCTTTTGTTGAATGCTGTTTGAAAGACACTGAATTGCATATGTATTTTATACTGCTCTCGATCTACCACAGCGTTCCTTATCAGCTGATGATCCGTATTCTCTGAATCTTGAAATCATCGCAATAATGCAATGTCTGGAAGGACTTGTTCGTTGATTAAATGTTGTCATGAAGTCCCTCTGCACTGCAACTAAGGTTCCGTTATGTGTGAAATAACTTTCCACTATTCTTGTTCGCTGTTCTTTGCTATATTTTGCTATAGTGAGATTATTGATAATAGTGAAAAGTTAATGAGTAACAATATATACCTTTAATCGGTATACTAGATATGAAATAAAACTCCAAGATTTCCTCTTCCATATGATACATATGTAGTCTGCTTTTTTGCCTTTATTAGATTTTGTTGTAATAGTATTCAAAAGTGTGAAGTGACTTTTACCCCACCTGTTATGTTAGATTTTATATTCCTAATGTTAACATTTAATGTGTCGTGATGGTGCTTATCGATAAAATATTAAGAGTAGTAGTGATACTTCAAGCGAGATTCCCATCCTCTGCGCTGCAATTTGAAGTAGAGGCTCGTAGATGCGTGTCGATAAGCGTGGCTGAGGTATGACTTACGCCAAGCGTCCAGTGTAGCAGCTGCTGGACATGTTCTTCTAACTGTCAATGGTCAATCACACACAGACCGTGACAGCTAAGGGTAACGAACCTGGGTCTTGCCTCACAGCATGTAGGTACCTTTACCAGTCGACATTTATAGGAAAGGATTTCAGAGTTTATATGCTTCAACTAGATATAATATAGAAATAAGTGTGAAAATTTGTTATTCAATGTCTGTGTAATATGTGAAATATGATGAACGTCGAATAAATACGTTGTATTAAAACATATGATCTAAATATGTTACAAATAATTTGCGTCATTATAAGATTAGTGCTCTAATAATAATATTTTAGGGTAAATTGACACCGTTTCATAGGGTAGAAAAATAGACGTACAGTGTGAACCAATTCCGCCACTGTGCGGGTTGTGTTGTATTGTTGATCAGGGAGCTTCTGGGATGAGATCCAAGAGTCAGCCGCTCAGCGTGTAGGAGTAGGACACTTGAGTTACGATGTGTGGAGGGTGATGTCCCGATGGGTAGCTTTAACCATCTTCGTAAGTCGCCACGCGCTGGTGTTGGTTTTCAGCGAAAGGTGATCGCAATAGTGTTCGTGCAGTAGCAATAATTTGAAGAATTCAGATATTACGTAGATTGAATCTAGCAAATTTTTGATGAATTACTGTTCCACAGCTTAAAGTTAGCTTAGTATTAATATACGTTTTGCCCTTTTTGGTTTTATCGAAAACTGTGACATGAAGTGTGCTTTAATTTAATGTTATGAAATTGTTTAAGTACCTTAGGTTACAAACAAACCACGTGTACACAAACGTAGAGGATAAATTTTCTCCCAAGTTATGATTGCTTGTACGACATAACTGTACTTGTCGACTTCGTTTCTACAATTTGAAGTAGATATTTACGTGTATACAGACTCAGGCTAAGGTGTTCTGTTATACACAATGGAAACGTTTTCCAATAATGTGCTGTGCATTTTGTGTATTATTTTAGCCCGTATTATTGTGACTAAAATAGGAAAATTGCTTAGGAAGTGGAGAAGGAAATTATTGTTGAACATGGTAACGACTGCTGTATTTCTAATTCAACACAGTTGTGTGATTTTGCAAAGCAATTTTCATGATTTTTAAGAACAAAGAGGCAATGATAGTCCTGATGTTGCTCATTAAGTGATGAATAATGAAACTGAGGTTTATTGTGGTGGAAGAATTAAAAGAAGTTTTAAAAAAGATAAAAATCTTGTTTGGAACTGTTTTGAATAAATGAAGGGCTTTTAGATGGATATAGTGTTGGTGAACCAATAATTTGTGAAATGCTAGGCAGTTTAAGTGATTTGTTGAGGGAAAAGTACTAATGACAAAGATGAATAATTTTTCAGCAGAGGGGGATTTAAAAAATTCTGATGACAAATTGAAATTTACTGAATACTATGACATGAGAAAGTTACCACATCAGACAATAGTGTTTTAAAGGCATTAAGTAAACTTGCAAACTTTATAGAAAATAAAAAAATACATTTCAAAAAGGTTGAATGCAAAACATAATTGTGTTCTGTGTTTCTAAGGCTAGCTAGAATGGGATAAATTTGTTTAAATTTATTTCTAAGGGATATTAAAGTTTGCATTGCAACCTGAGTTAAGAAGTTGGGTTTGTAACTTAAAATTTCAGCTTAGATATTATGCATATATTAATATACATGAAGATAAAATTCCTTTCAATCTACCAGTTTGGATGTGTTTGATCAAGTAATCACCAACATGCAGTGCCTATTATGGTGGTGTACATTTTGCATGGAAAATAATGGGCTTGAGGTCATTTAGTTGTCACTTACACAGTTGAAAGATCAAGTTAAATATTTGTTAGAATTGAAGTTTCATTAAAGAAATATGAACCAATGATTTGATTGCACATTATGACATACCACACATTCAATTGAGGATTGCTTTGCGGAACTTTCCTAGGCACATGCAAGTGTTTTGATTCTAAGATTCTCATATTGTATTTGTTCAGTTTTATTGACACATGAGTTTGCCTCATTACTAAAACCAACACTTATTAAGAAATATTTCATTCTCAGAAATTTGCTCCAGCATGTTAACTGCAAGCTTTTTTTATCTCTGTTCAGCATTGTGTTTGAATGCCTGTAACAGTTACATTTTGTAATGGTACAATTACAACTTCTTGTGTAGGACCTTGTGCACTGCTGAGTGTGGTAGTTTTAATTACATCAGCAATATGTATGGATGTTGTCTGAGAATAAGCAAGAGGTTATCCTACAATATTGAAGCTTTTTGTCATTCTTGGTCACCCACTTCTCCATTTATCCAACACTGTACATGTGTTCATAAATTTCTTGTGCCATGCATGAATTAAGACATGATGATGGACCTCTTCATACTTATGTAGATGAGTTGAGTCTGTGGATTCAATTTTGTTTCAATGAACTGCAATAACCATTCAACAGAATCTTGGCCTTTCTCAGGATACCTGAAATACACAAGTCATGTGATTAAAAACTTGGATAATCACTGAATACAGAACAGCAAACCCCATTTATGGATCTCATCAATTCTCTTCACAAAATAATTGTAATTCTAAAGAGACATTAAGTACCTTGTACTATGAATAGAATAGAATGAGGCTATAGGAACAAACCTTCTGGCCCATTCTTGGGTTGGATAATTACTTCAATAATTATTCGGTTGTTTACCCAAGTCCCATGCCGTATTTCTAGTCGCGTCAACCATGTCGTCAGTGGGTTTCGAACCCAGGTCTTTCCGCTCGCAAGCAGATTCACTCACCAGTCGACCAAGCTGGTGATGAAAATGACCCTCTTATGTGCAAAAAAATTTTGTTTGAAACCAAGTGACCACCCAAAACTATATACAAGTCTGTATCCCTCAAATTCTTGTTTTGATGCTCAAACCACTGTAGTGTTTGAGCTTTGGCAGTGTCATCCAGCAACAACTTTCCGTAGCCTCACGTTGCCTGGGGTCTCTAATACATTGATCAGCGATAGCTGTCTAAAGTGTCGAAGTGACATATACAGTCAAGCTCTCTGCAAAGATCTTTTGGAATATGATAAGATTTTAATACAATGATGTTTGTATAATATTTTGTTTTTAGATAGACATAACTTTTCCTGGAACATGAGCTTTCTCCTGTTGGACATCAAAGAGAACTGCATAAGTTAATCAGTCATTAGGAGTTAACCCTTTCAGTACCAGTGGTACATATATGTCCCAGTAAAAATTCTCGTCTCCTGCTTGCTTTTAGTGTTTGCTTGCTTAACCCTTTCAGTACCAGCAGTACATATATGTCCCACCCCATTTGGGGGGTGAGGGGGGTCAGAGGGTCACCAAAAGTTTTTGATAACTAATGTGAACCCATAGACCAAGAATATATGCATGGCAGTTCTGTAAATCTTCCCAATTAATTTGGTAATGAAAGGGTTAAAGCATTTTAAATCAGGCAAATGCAAATTGAGGAAAATTAAAATTTAGACAACATTCCACAGAAACAAATAGTGAAAATATCAATGCTGTTTGTTCTAAGACCTGTGGAAACTGTCATTTGACTGGGAAAAGTTGTTAAGTGAGTTGATATCAAAATTGGGTTGCACTACAACATTTTGATCTTGAAATGTTGCAAGCATCGTTCCTCTGCAAAACTTGTGCTACGTCTGTTGACCAATGACCAGAAAACCAGACAGGGTTAATGTTAGCAAAGAACTGTTTGGTTGTTCAAAAAGCAACTTCATGTTTCACAAGTGAAATAAATTTTGAAATTGTTCATTGTGCTTTTGACTATCAAGTAGTAATCCTTAATGAATTTGTGCTGCAAGGTCAGATTGTGGACAATGAGTTGTATGAATAATTATAACTGTTTTAATTCTGAACATTTTTGTATATAAATGCAGGTTTCTTTGTGATAGAACGTAAAAATATGAAAAAAACTCAAATACTTGTGTAAAATGCTAGCTGTGGAAATATTTTGGAAATAATTATCCCTTTGAAATTTTGCAATGTGACATGTTATCCTAACTTACTGTGGAATTTTCTGTGTGACATATTATTCCAATGTTGCTCAAAGGATTAGAGTGAAGCAAGGAAGCTGCACCAGAATGGAAGAGTCAAAACAATAGCTGTTGTTGTACTATGACCAATAGTTATCAAATTCTAAATAAGTTGTTTTCCCCCCTCTGTATTTTTCAAACTTGTCTCTCAAACTTTTCGATTAATTTTCTGAGATAGCCAAGAGCTATTTTAAAAATGAGTTCCTAGAGGCATTTCAATAGTGGCAAATGATGGAAGCAGTGCATTGCAAGCAGGAGGGAGTACTATGCAGGCAACAAACATCCATATTGCTGTAACTATGACATGCAAAGTCCTGTCATTATTTTAACAAATTTCGAATTAACTGATTCAGTAGTTATTTTAATTTTACCAGTTAGTGCTCATTCATATCTTAAAATTTGAGCTTTTAAAATTCTATGAACTTTTTTATTTATTGATTCTATTCAATTTATAGATGTAAATCAGATCTGTGTCCATATTGTGTACAATATTTATTTTCAAAAGTATAGATGACTAAATTGTTGCAAGTTAGTCTCTGTGAAAACTTTGTCTGGCTTCAGAGTAAAGGAATGCCAATTATGGATGCATAAAATGTGTTTTCAGCTGTATTCTTAACTGAATATCTGCCCCAAAAAGGGGATGTAGACTAAATGAGCATGTCCTGCCTTGTTATTGGACATTTTTACCCCAATGTAAGGAAGTTGCTTATTTTGCTGCTGAGGTAATTCTCCCTTGTAAACACTTCAAGGAAAAATTCTAAATATCAGTGAAACACTAATAAGCCATTATCCATCCACTGAGTCCCATCTTGCTAATGATTAACTTTGATTTTAATTATTCAATTTGATTTTAATTGTGATAAAATGTTCTTTTTCTAGTATTTAGAGGTTTATCAGCAATGGGTAAGAAGGATAAGAAGAAGGGTAAAGGAGCAGAGAAAACTGCTGCTAAAACAGAGAAGAAAACAAACCAGAAAATAAAGAAGACCCTGAAATCAAAGGGAGAGGTAAGTGTGAACTCACTGTTATTGTTTCATTTACTTACTTTAGTTCAGTTATATTTTACCTTTCCTTGTATTCATAATAGTATTTCAGAAAAAATTTACTCAACAATTTCTTGAATTAAACATTGATTTTGATAGTTATAACTAAATTGGTTACACTGAACTGACTTAATTTTTTGTTACAGAATGTTTATCTGCTAATATTGAGCAAAGTGTAGATAATCTTCTGTCTCATTGAGTCTTTTGTATGGAATGTCGTACATCTTATGTAGATGCTGTCTCCATCATGTGATGTGCAATGCAGCATATAATGCCCATATTAGTATTAGGGGCTCTGACTCAGTCAATGGTATACAGAACTTTCTTGTTTCAATAAGGAAGTATAGTGTACAAATTTCAGATATTAAAACTCTTTATGAATACTTGAAGATATTTCTTTTCCTATTTTGGTAGAATACAGTTTATGTTTAATTATTTTTTCTTAAATACAGAGCCATCCTGTGAAGTTGAACCCTGGGTATTATTTGAATGTGCAGGAAGACATAGATACTCTGTTGGCGCAGTTTGCTGAAGCTGACCGCAAGAAGCAAGAGGTGGTTGTGTCGTTGTGCAAAGCTCCTCCCTCTAAGAGGTCTGCTTTCACTCTCTCGCCACATCCTGAGAAGGATGTTCTCTTTATGCTTGGTGGAGAATACTTCAATGGTGTCAGTGTAAGTGACAGCAGTGATCAAAATAATTTAAAAATCTTTATTTGTGTAATTATTATATTCTATTTTAGACAAGAAGCAATTTTCAGTAGCACTGAGAACATTACTAGCTGTTTCTCAATCCTAGATATCTCTTTTTTTATAAATTTTGTTCAGAAATGCAACACTCACTTAAACACTCAAATCTAACCATGTTCTCTGTAGCTACTGAACACAGGCTAAGAAATTATCAGGCTCTTGGTTTAATTGGAAATCCATTGAATAAAAGTGTTTACAATGACTACGGTTTTCTATAAACCTTGTTCCAATTGTAATTAACTTATATTTTACTTTATCTGGAACATTGTAGGTAAGCTCATGCCTTCTTATTTGTCTTGAAGCAAGTGCTGTTTATGGAAGCTGTAGTATTCAGTATAGTCAAAATTAGTACCTTCTTGTTTGATAGTGAAGTAACGTTAGAGCAAAGATAGAGCATTCAGGGTTTTATTAATTGTTTTGTATTTCGTGCTGGTTTATATACATGTGATGTCATTTTTAATGAGTTTCAGCTGCTCACGTTAAAAAGTTCATGGTTAAACTTTTATAAACAGTTCCTAAAATAGTTGTGAACATTTCTTCTCAAACTGTATATTGATTATAAAATGAAATATCCATAAAAAAGAATTTGAGTAGCTTGCCAATGTCAAAAATCAGAGGTGAGTGAACAAGTAACACAGTGCCTTGACTGCTGCAGACTCTGGTGTACAGTGAGCTGTACAGCTACACTGTGAAGCAAGACCGCTGGCATGACATACAGAGTCCAGGAGGCCCACCACCACGATGTGCTCACCAGACTGTTGCTGTGCCCCAGGTCAGGCTTGTTTTCTGGTCGTCTGCTATACCGTCATCAAAACAATGTACATATAGTAGCTTGTGGCTTGTGAATTGTTACTTGTTGATAATATATTGGTGTTTCTAGCTTACATTTTGGACTTTGTAGTTGTAGTTGCTGGATATATGTATGTATATTTGGGTGTTAAGCTGCCATGAAGTTTATATTTTCTGTGACTTTTATAATCAGTTCTCTATCACAATGTTTTTGTCTTGATTTTTGTAAAGTTGAAGGAAATAAAGTTTTTTCAATTTTCCCTTGCTCTGTTTTCTTTTGATAAGGTAACATTTTCTTTGTACATATTGTTTTATTAAATTTTGTTTCTATCATTCTATGTAGAATGGTGGTGAGCTGTGGGTGTTTGGTGGTGAGTTCACATCCAAATCTCAGTCTCAGTTCTACCACTACAAGGACCTGTGGGTGTACTCCATGGCAAGCAAGGCTTGGAGAAAAATCACGTGAGTTGGATTTTATTGAGGTAGTCAGTGCTATTTCTAATAGTTATTACTAAGGTAAGCTTTTACACATAAACAAGTAATTTCTAACTTCTTTGCATTCTACTGGCCAATTAGTCTTATCTAAAACTATGTTTACATTTGATTGATGTGTGTAGCATTCAACGTTTAACTTATACAAACTTTGATTGATACAAACTCTGAAACTGACTCATTTTTCTCAAGTTTTTAATAAACTGAAGATCTAGGATGTGCTTAAAGAGTGTGAAGGTATTTTTAATTTGTTTACTAAGTTTTCTGTACTACTCATCCCTTTGAACTTTTAGTTGTGTATATAGTCAAGACACACAAATTTCTAAGACTCAATTGCTAATAATCTAATCTTTATATTAACTGCTCCTGTTCATTTGATTCCTAGTGTCTTGTTTTTTTTGTAGAGATTGACAATGTTTGTATCAAAAGATCTGGAGCTTCTTTACCACATTTTGCCCTTGAAATGTAACTTCATTTGTTTTGAATGAAAATAATGAATTGCAAGTAAGAACATTAAATACTTGTAACTATAAGCTGTCCATGGTTTAGTAAAGGAATTTTTGGGGAAAAATGAAAGCAAAAATTAATTCTGCATCTAATTTCACTATATTATCGTTTCTTCAAAGAAAAAGCTTTACTTTTCAGTAAATCAACATTGATTTTCTTTACAATGCAATATTCTTATCTGCCTAATTCTCCCTTCAATTTTACAAGTTAACTTTTGTTTATGTCCTAATCTATCCATTTTCATTTCCTATTCTTCCTTTTAGTTATTATCCAATCCTTTTTTGTTGCTTAACATTCACTGTTACTTAGCCTCATCTGTTATACCATAATTGTTTGCTTAAACCTTCCTTTTCTTTTAAGCTCAGTTTTATTTATTTATTACCTCATTTTACTTGATATATCACCTTACTCTTTTGATGTGCATTTCTTTCTCCTTTTATGTATTGCCTATCTCTTTCCCCTCCCACCCCTATACATAACTTTCATGTATTACATAACACTTTAATTGCCTCACAACCACACTCCTTACAAATACCATTAATTATTGACGTCTAAGTGTCTGCTTGGATTTTAGATTCAGACTTGAGGGCCAGCTTTGGCTGGGGCCTTTGTTATGGTCTGTAATTCCTACAACACACACAACAGGGTGTGTGTTACAGGCCGCGTGTGCCATGTGGTTGCTGCATGTCACACTTGTGCTTCCCATTAATGCACTTCCTGGTTGCCCACTCAGTGCAAATGGTGGACCTTCAGCACGCAGTGGACACCGCATGGTGCTGACGCAGAAGAAACTGTTCCTCTTCGGTGGCTTCCATGACAATGGTTTTGACTACAAATATTTCAATGATGTCCATGCTTTTGACTTAGAAACATACACATGGCTGAAGTTGGATATAACAGGTGGGTGACAGCTGTAGAATTAGACTGGAAAGTCTAATTAGTTTTTTCTAAACCTCATGTTTGTATGTAAATGCTTCATAATGACAGTCGGTGTTGAAAATTTACTGTAAATACAGTAACTTTTTTTATTCAAAAATTTTATCCATTTTTTGTGTTATGAACTTGTTCTCAACTTTTGAAAACTCTGCATTCCTCTTTCAAAAATAATTCTGGAGTTATAAATTCTAGTATTTTTGCGTTAGTGATCTTCAAGTAGTGTTCAATATTCATAGTTATTGTTTAGTTAACGTGGGAGGTAAATACGAATTCATGTGCTCACTGTCGTTGATTCCAATGGTGGCCAATTAACTTTATGCAGAAACTGATTTTTCGTGTGATGTTGTTTGTATTACTTTCAATGGTCCATGCCCGTGCACTGGTGATCATGTTCGTAGGTCAGGCTGGTGGTGGATCATATACAGAGCCCATGCAACATAGGCAAATAAATAACCGTTCGTTCAGTAACGGTCATCGTACGTCGCTAGTAAGTTCATGCGGCTCTTTGTAAAATGATGTGCTATATTTGGCCTCATAATAACAAAAAGAGAGAGAGAGAGCTCTGCGACTTGGTTTGTGAGAGTTGCGTACATGGTGAATTTAGCAGTCTTCATAGTGAGGAGTCATGACGAGGCTAGTTCCATAATGGGAAATCCATCCTTTTTTTCTACACCCTTTCTTCTGAAGACTGGAAGCTTGCATAGCACACATGAGCTCAATAGCGCGAGTATCTTATACGATTCCTGTCTACTTGAGTTAATCGTCTCATGAAATTTTTTTCATTAACAGCATAATTTTATGTTGCGACATTCATGCTTCAGATATTTTTTAGGACCATGTAATGCATGATGCTGAGTTTTATGAGCGTCAATTTGATGAACTTGATATACGTGCAGGCAAAGTACCGGCACCTCGGTCGGCGTGTGGCATGAGTGCCCTCAGTGACGGTCGCGTCCTGATATACGGAGGCTACAGCAGACTCAAGGCACAGGGAGCTAAGGACGACGCCGGGGTTATCCACTCTGACATGTTCCACTTGGTGCCCTACAGTGAGTTATCTTCCAGTGATGCTCGTGTCACTTCAATGGATGCTCGTGTCATTTCCATGGAGGCTCGTGTCACTTCAATGGATGCTCGTGTCATT
>VCRD01000589.1:148440-193032 GCA_006783055.1 Trinorchestia longiramus
CTATGTTTTCTGTGTGGTCTCATTCCCCCGTGTCAGGATAACTGCTGTGTACGTATGTTACTACAACGCATTGATTTTTTTCCTGTATTAATTATTACGGGGAGAGCTAGAGACGCTGAAGAGTTATTAAATTTTTTGCTGGAAGATCCAGCTAACAAAAATTCTTCCTTATCTGCCTCTGAATGTAACGCCTGTATAATACTCGTCCAATATATTGAATGAATGCCTCGGAATATTGATATTCATCCAGCAGGAGGTGGGTTTGCCTCCCAATACGCCACTCACGTTTGTCAATTATCCATGATCCTCTATGATGGTATGTAATTTGGCTCAAAATGCCCGTTTTTATTTGTGAAAATTGCGTAAAATTGAATCATGTTCCTTCGTCATGGTACATAATACGTATTTAGGAACTATATATATGTATATAATGTACATGAGTTAATTCATATATCTTTTCAGAGGATTGTTTATTTATTGCTGCTTGATGCTGAAACTGTCTTTGCCTTGACATTCCATTGGCAAACCTAGGTCCTGGTTACGTTTTTATGTGATCAGACCCTGTTCCTGTTAGCATAGGGGAGTCAGCAAAGTTTAAGGCCTCTCCCGTCGCTTATTTAATTTCGTTGTAGGAGACCTTCATTGTTTACATTTAACTTTATGTAAATAATGAAACCTTGCATCATCATTAATTCACTTATGACTTCCTGATGTGATGTTGATGATCTTAATTTTGTCATGATTCGCTATTTGTAGTGATTTTTAGAGCATTTCATTATTTTCAGTATTGCCTCACTATTTGACATTTTCATTTGTTTCCCTACGTATTATACAGGGTGGCGCATAAGTAACGCACCCTTTTAAAAAATTAATAATAAATAAACTATGAAAGGTATAACGATGGGGATAATTGCAAACGATAGAGGAACTCTTAAAGTTTATTTACATGTCGTATCCTGTCTACAGATACCCAGTGTATATTGCGGTAATACTTTATTTATTATTAATTTTTTAAAAGGGTGCGTTACCTATGCGCCACCCTGTACGTATATATCCTGAGGTTGTGTAAGGTGGTATGCTGCTAGTTACTGTCAATGTACTCTGACTAGTATTAGTGGGGCGAGATTTCTCCTCAGTTGAAACTTTTCTGCCGCATTGAATTTGAACAAATATTGCAGCCAGCTTTGCGAGTTGCTGGCAGTCCTTGTGACGTCATTACTTAAGAAAATTACATTTCTTTGAAAAATGGCGTCGATGCTTCAGAAAAGACGTCGTTGCTTCAGAACATGACGTCATTTCCTCAGAAAATGACGTCATTGCTTTAGAAATGTCATTGCTTTAGAAAATGACGTCATTTTCTAAAGTTTAGAAAATGACGTCATTGCTTTAGAAAATGACGTCTGATCTGGTTATGAGAAAACCCCGTTGTGGATCTTGCTACCTCGTTATGAGACGCTATTTCCATTATTAGTAACCATTGCAACTAGACAGGTTTCGTTCATTCTAGTCAGTCTGACTGGGACTACGCTGACTTCACTGAAAATATTTTTGGAAATCTGAGTAATTTATGTATTCTCCTCCGTTTCTGTACACACGCAGTAGCAATTGTCTTGAAATTGTGTGTGGTTTGCTTGTTATATATGGGATACTAGGGTTTTTGTCATATTGAAGGTTTTTCTCTAGTCCCAACAGAAAATTTCAATTGTTCATTACTTGATATACGCATTCATTTCCTGTTAACACTGGAATTTCTATTCGTTCATAAGCCTGCATTTCCCAACTCTTCATTTCTTCTGCATGTAGGGAAATCTGTTTAACCTGCTTTCGTTCTAAAAAGACTATTTTCTAAAATGGATTTCCGGCTCATTTCTACGTCTCCCTACTAGCTTCTACCTTAAGTTACAACACAGAAGAACGGGAGCAGTCGTTGGGAGCGTCATCACTAGTCTTAAGATGTTAACATTGAGAATTGAAAATCCACTGTACAATTCACTCATGCCGCTGTTACTTGATTGTAAATAAAGTTTTTCTTTCATTTATTTTTTATAAGGTGTTTACACAATACGAGTTCGTTGTTGAGTGTATTGAACGTGTGTGACGCAACCCTGTGCAGAACACGACACGACAGGGCTACAGTACAAGTGGGTGGCCGTGAAACAGAGCGGTGACCTGCCCAACCCACCGCGCTGCTCCTTTGCCTTCACCTCCTGCTGTCCTCCTGGACAGGCCGGCGCCTGGCAGGACAAAGCCGTGGTCTTCGGGGGCGTGAACGATATTCAGCAGCCTGATGAGGATGATGACGACATCGAGGGGCAGTTCTTCAATGATCTATTCCTGCTGGACCTGGCCAAAGGCAGCTGGGTGAAAAGTAAGCTCTTTTCTGAAAGTGTCCTTGAATTTCGTATCGATGGAAATCTAAAAGTTATTTTTCAGTATTTAGTTGCTTAAAATATCAGTAGCGACTTAGCAAATGTTTTTAGATGATACAGAACTCAAGACACAGCATTTCAATAATTTTTTATGTGATTAAAGACAAGATCGGCGTGAGATGAGCAATTGATAAATAGAAATGTATAGATTTGAAATTGTAGTATGTATACGTGTTATTGCTTTTTAAATTTTTTGAGAACGAAGATAAAGGATATGACCAAATCAACCTTGATGTAGTACTTACTGAATGCGTGTATATCATTTTTGTTTGTTGGTCGAGAAGTGAAGTTGTGGGCATATGGGGAATGTAAGTGTATTTCTCAGATTACTTATATTTATAGGCAAGATAAGGAGTAGCTGGTTAAGTGCTAGAAATGCTCAAGTATTGTGTAGATTTTATTTATGCATAATCAGGTTTTTGCCAAATATATGGCAAGAAGCAAAATGGGCCGCATGAATGAGGGTATAGTTATTGCATGCAAAAATTTTAGTTTACGTACGTCAATTCTTCCAATTGTTGTGATTGATTACTAATGACAGCACATTTTAGATTAAATGAATATATTTTATAGCAGTTTTGGAAAAATATTTCTGCTGAGGAATGTAATAAGATACCTAGGCACTGTCTCTCCGCCTT
Source organism: Trinorchestia longiramus (assembly GCA_006783055.1). Classification (NCBI taxonomy): domain Eukaryota; kingdom Metazoa; phylum Arthropoda; class Malacostraca; order Amphipoda; family Talitridae; genus Trinorchestia; species Trinorchestia longiramus. The sequence continues at coordinate 151,508 of VCRD01000589.1, forward strand.
GTGGGCTAAACAATGAAATCATTCATACCTTGTCCATTTTTTAGGACTTTTTTCGTATCTATAACGACATAACTATTCATTCTTCTTTCTAGCCAGACCTCTCTTAATTCTCTCCTTTTGTGCTGTCATCTATCTTCATACTCAATCCTACTCTATCAAATCGTATCACTGCGCCCATACTTGGCACCACTAGCGCGTTGAAGCTTCTCTCGTCTATTGTCAGTACCCATATCTTGCGCAACTTCATTTTGTATTCATGCAAACACCCCTTGCATATGAATATTTGTTACTGCTCATTACTTGTGTCTTCTTCTTTGTATTCTTGCTTCTGGCTATATTTTTTCGGTTCCAGTGACACCCTAACACAAGTATCTTGATCATCGCAAGTTTTCCATTATCTATTCATATAACTACACATTTTTCCGTTGTTCTCGTTCCGAAAATACCTCGTGGTTCTACTCTTATTCACAACAAATTTCAGTTACTTTAGCTTCAAAACTGGACCCATAGCACACCCTTCCAAATTCCTTTATCTTTATCAATGCTCCTTCGAATCAATTGTTCATGCTGTTTTCCCGCAAGGAAAAATTAATGAATTTGCCCATTTGAACGCCTCCATCCATTTCAGAGTTCCAGATGTTCATCCAAAACTGTCATTCATCTATTTTACAACATAATGCTTACAACTACGCACGGCGTTACTCCAACTCTGCTAGCTCTGAGACCAAGCCCTTAATATCTCACGCTTTCTAATATTTGATTTACGAACTCTTTAGTTCATATACCTCCCACTGTACGCAAATCTCGCGTAGCTTCTCTAAGCTCTCATATGCTCTCTCAATGTCCACGATGGCCTAAAATACATTCTTGTCTTTGTTCATTTGTATGAATACTCTGTCAAGTAATATGGACATCTAATTCACAGACCTCCTGCTTTTTTCCTTAAATTTCACTGCTTCTCCCGTAACGGTTTCTTCAAATTTGTACTTATTTTACTTATTGGTAATCTTTAATGCACTTTTCACACTGCCTGCAGCAGTATTATCTCGCACAACTTCACCCTGCAAACAAAGACTATGCCAGTACCATCAACTGTTATTATACTGAATCAAACCAACGTTTATAAGTCATGTATACGTAAAAATTCTAAATATTAGTGGGACAAGTCTAATTTGTTGATTCGTCCAATGAGTGTCACTCATATGTTGGTTTGAGTTCTGGTAGCACTGCCTGCACAATTTAGAAAGTAGCTCAAGTGTAAGCGTAATTGTAATTTCCTTTTAGCTGAGGTGACCGGCAAGCAGTGCGCTGCAGAAGAAGGCAAAAAGAGGCGGAGAGCAGAGCAAGGGATTGAGGATATGGTAAGTGTTCACAGCTCACTTCAATGAAATTTATAATTCTCTTTCATGTGCGGATGTACCTCAAAATGTATTTAAGATTGAGGCAGCAAAAACGCCGAAATATTTTCAGCTTTTGCCAGAACACCCTTATAATATGTGAGGGTTTAAAATATCTTTCGCCGTAGAAGTGCGCTGGATGGAACTGTTGTAGTCTTCCAGTAGAATGGAAATTTTCATTGATGAAGAAAAAATTCCAAATATTTTCATTTTAAAAGGAGCTAAAAATATCTGCTTGAAGTATATAAAATCTTGTCAATGAATAATTCAACATTGAAGTATAAATACATTGAGCAAATATAGGTGAGCTCGTTCATTTTAGTGGATACTTCATCCTAGCATGAATTTCTATACCTCGTATGAACAACGAGTAGCCGCTCTGAGATGTGTGTCTTCAGTACTTTGAAAACTCTGCTCTCTTCAGTACTTATGGCTAAATTTATTTTCGAGTCCTGAATGATTGGCAACGAAGTGGATTGTTCATCATAGGGTGGTGGCGCTCCTCAGGCGTAGTCAGGATTCTTGATCAGTCGGGGGAAGTATGTTGGTTGTTTTTGAACCCCAGATTTGCTAGCTAAGTAGCTGTGCAGGGCGTAGAACCCATCACTTTTGCATTGTCTTCTGTTGTTTATAAAATTGTCGTGGCTACTTGCTGTACACGACTAAACTCACTTCTGCCAAATGCAGCTGAGAGCAGAATAAATTAACTGATCTTGCTTGTAGGGCAAGTTGGTAATGAATGTCCTATTATAGATATTTGTTAAGTTTCCTGTTCATATTGCAGGACACAGATCCTGCAGACGACGCTGCTGCCAAGCTCTCGGATGCGTCTCTGGAGCCCAAAGTTCACACTGTCGTCACTGATGGCGTCTTCACCGTGAGTTCTCAGTCGATATTTAAACCAGGAATATAATAATAATGAAAATCTTGTCCACATTTGAAACCTGTCACTTCGTTTTCAGCTGTGAGCTCCGTTTGTTATGACTAGCACTAGATCCATTGGCATTCAATTAGTATGGCACTTGTTGTATTGTAGGCAGCTTCTAGTTTTATTATCATATGCTTACAATAACCGCTCACAATGCAAATTTTTAGCAGAAATATGCACCCGTTTTAACAAGAAAAACTCTTATTTGATAGACTGGTGTTGAATTCATTTTTGAATGTTGGCACGTTCAGCGTATTATATGTATACTATAACTCTAACTGTCGTCGTACTTCCCGAGTTAATCTGAAAGTTTTCTTCTACTGATGTATTAGGCTCTTTAAAACCTTTTCAGTTGGAACGAGTTTGGAAATGTTGTCGTTTAGTATTCAGAACCGCTATAGCTGAAATAATTCTTACTTTCCGATCAAGATTTAGAGAGCCAAATTTATATAACTTTCCAGGAGTGATTGAAGTAAGCTCTCTTTTGCACTATTGGTAACCTTTAATATTATGAGAACATGAGTTGTAACCTTTAGGTTACACGTTTTGTTCGCACACGTCATTCTCTGGAAAATCGATTTTTAAACCAGTTATCGCCACAAATTCCATCACCGTATTCACGTCTTCCGTCAGATAAATATGTTTAGCATAACCCTGGGCTTTGTTTCCCATGGTCCCATTTTGTTCTACTTAATTTAAGTTCTTATGTGTCATTTTATCTAATTTTGATATATGCTGTCTTATCGTAATTCTTCCAACCAAATCGTGATGTGATAAATCTTGTAAACTGAACACAAAATATTATGAGTTATATTGTTTCACTATGTTTTAGCAATTGGTTTAAAATTATAAGGTACTTCTAAGCAGTGACAGAATGCAAGTTTTTGGTAACGTTTCTGTAAAATATTGCCCTGACTCGAAAGATGGGTGGAGCTCGCATTGTGTTTTTGTCTTGATACTTCACTCCCATTGTCTTGTGTGCGACCTTAAACGGTTGTAGCAGCTCGTGCTGTTACTTGAGTGATGCCGGTCATGTCGTTGCTCATTATGTCACTTTTGACATATTGCACTCGTGGGGATGTTCCTGGTGAACTACCACAGACTCCTAGGTGGTTCTGTGAAACCATTTCTGAGCCATATTTTATAGCATAACAGGTCATATTCCCCCTCCTCTTTTGAACAGTTAAGGAGAAGGAGTTGTCTTGTACTCGTACATGAGGCCTTCCAGTCAACTCTTGTAATGACTGAGCCTGTGTTCTCTGGATAAAGTCAATTTTTCTCTGAGGATCCCTGTATTGCTACTGTTGTTTATATATCGAGGTTAATGTTATGAAACTACGTATAAATTACATGAATCTGTGCCCAAATACTACATATCATAGTTTCATTTATAGCTAGATCGTTGATGAGTTCTTTGATTTACAAAACATTCTCAAGTTATTAACAAGAAGTATATTCTTTGACAGTTGACCGTAGATCTTCAGAGCAAGGAGAGCACAAGTACGAACGACGCGTTGGGTTCAAGTCTGGTCGCCCACTCTTCCAGAAAGAACATCTTTTGGCCGCCCCCTAGAATATCTGCGGGTGTCGCTGTCAAAGGCGGAGTTCTGTATCTGTACGGGGGACTATATGAAGAGGGAGATAAGCAGCTCACTCTTAATGACTTCTATTCTTTAGGTGAGTGAAGTAGTCCCAGCTATCAGGCCACTAGTAATGGCCTGCGATACTCAGTTTTATGACCTAGACTCGGTGTGCTCTCATGTTATGTGTGGGTAATAATTTTATTCAGCTTTGATTGGAGGCTTTCTGGTGGCATCAATGAAGTTTTCCACTGTCAATCTGTTCCAAATTCTAGATCGATATGTGTGTCGTTTTGTCACTGAGAACCTGTGAGACTTGTTGACAGCTTTTATAACTCCTAGTCGCGCTTGAACTTTGCCTTTGGAAAATCTATCTTCTAATAGCGAAGGAACGAATCGTTAGAATTTTGCGGTAGAAATAAACTAGCTCGAGTTGTCAGGGCCTGCTGCTTGTTTGTCAGCCGAGTCAATCACATAAAAAATTATCTGGGTAGGAATATCAGTGGTTTGTGCACAACTTTTGCTGATTTTTCCAATTAGTCGGCAAGAATTTATTCTCAGTAATTATATCTGAAGCATTGAGGCTCGATCATGTGCAACTCCGCACCATTTGTTACATCGTGAATGACCGAAAATAGGCCTGAGCATTCTGAAAGCCTTACTGATAAAGCACTGGCCTTTGAAGCTCCTTGGCTTCTGATAGACCTAAAATTCCACTTTTTACTTCATGGCCCATTTTCTATCTCAGGTGTACTCTAGCTCCCCTTGCCGTCTCATACTGCGGTTCGCTCCTCCGCAACCCCCTTTTACAAGCGTAAGGGACGAAATAAAGTCCTATTCGATACTGTGTTGAGCAATTAGTGGTCAACTAGTATTCTCCTTTGCGTACAAGCTCTAGCGTTCATTCTGGCGTTTGGTGCTCATATCTTCCGAATACAAGCTCTCCTTTCACTCCACCCATCGAATCCATGTTCAGCGTGTCCTTGGGTCCATACTTTCATCTGATAATCCAAACATACATTGATAGAACCATGCATATATCCATATAATCATGTCACCAACTTGTTTAGCCACAAACGATTAATATACAAAGCAATTGTCCTTCCTAAACATGCTCTGCTCCTTCCCCCGATATTACACAATTCGTACGTTTGTCTGATTTTATGTATCTGTACATGACCATTCATTTTGCCAAGGGCTAATAAGTCTTTTATTTCTTCAATTACTATTATAATTCCCTACAATCTAATTTCTTCTTAGACCCTTGCAAAGAAAAACAACATTGCTTCGAATAAAGCAGTCACACACCCTTCCGTCAAGCCCCCAGTTTGATAATAATAATAATAATCTTGTGTTTGATTCTTATGTTTTGCTGACAATTTTTAGGCTTAATTTTATGGTTTATTTCAATTTATTGGTAATGGTTTTCTTGCGCTTGTGTATACTTTCACGAATGGAAAAAATGTGTTGTGAATGTAATATAATTTTATACTCACAGATCTGAACAAACTTGAAGAATGGCACATTATTAAACCTCTCAACCAAGCAGACTTGGAGTGGTTTGATTCTGAAGACGAAGATGAGGACGATGAGGAGGACGAAAGTGAAGAGAGTGATTAGGTAAGTTTTTTGCTGGTTTGCATCTGGCTTCCGTTAGATTTTTAGTTTTTCTTCGACGAACTTTTATGACCTTAAAAATCAGGATCAATGAAATGTTTAAAAACGGTCAAGCATCTGCATCTAGCTATATGATGAACATGAACTACCCGAACCCCCCATTCTGTTTACAGAATTTGGTTGTTAATATAAAGTTAGTGTGAAGATATTCTAAAATTGATTTTGATTATCACTTTTCATATTTCATAATTTCTTTTCAGGACCGTATGCAATGACATTTATAAATTACACAACACATAACATTGAATACGATTTTTTTTTACCCTGGTGACAAAAGAAGTTCAGTGTGATAATTTTTCCTTGCAATTAATTAGGTGCCTTAAGGCTTCATTCTCTGTTCTAGAAGAGGTGACCAAAACGAATTTGATTGATTTAGTCAGAGTACACCGTAGAGCATCGTTTGTACTTCCATAAAAGGCGTGTCTGGTAGCTGAGAACGTTGGCTGGCTGCTCTTGTTGACCCATGTTATTGTATTCTCTTCTAACCAGAGAAAATTCGACGTCACTATAATGGTTAATGTTAATGCTATAATAAAGTAGGTAGCAGAGCTCTCAATCCACCGCTCTCACGGAAGATAGTCAAATGTCAAGCTACATTCTTAAAGCACAGATCGATCGTATCACGGTTATGTTATTCATACCGCCATGCATCTTCAAGTAGTACAAAAAGGTGTTCATAAAATTTTCTAATACATAAAGTTTCAAGCTGACTCGAGTTCAGCTGTACATATGTAGTTCAGATTTCTGAGAGCAGCTTGCGTTTTCCAAGAAATACCTGCAGCGCAGCCATATTAAAAAACTAAACGTCCAATTTACGCAAGCATTCTGATCAATATCTCGTCTTCGTGACAGCTGCAGAGGTTTGGGAAACACATTTTGGGCAGCAATGTATCTGGAGCACTCGGCCAGGATGTGTCGAACAGCCAGAGCGACATGACACCGCTCATATCACAGCTGAGGTTGTCGTTCCATTAGGTGGTCGTGTGTCAGTCAAGTGAGATCAATGTGGAGGCGGCAGAGCAATACCTCCATCCAGCGGTTACGACACCTTGACCAAGTCCATTCGGGCAGTGTGTGTGTTTAATACTACTGAATTTATTTTTGTTTAAGGTGTTTCATTTGTTGCCATAGACGATTATTATTAATGAATTATACGGGGACTCTTCAATCAGCTGGAGCGCCTCTATGACACCGAACAGTTCTGCGGTGTAAGTAGAGATAGCTGATATCAATCTACTAGCTCTTACAAATTTCTCGGACACAGCAGTCCATTCCACTCCATCTCAAATTTTGGAACCATCTGTGTACATCTTAAATGGTTGGTGTGCTTTTATAGTACATGCTTCAAATTGATCCTTTTCTGAATGTTGGCAGTTAGTGACTCTTTTTTGGACATCCGGGATCCAGGGCAAAAAGTATCGATCGGTATACGTCCCGTTGAGGAGTTGTCAGAGTACTGTGAGTACTTTCATGGGTCTTGGTTGCATTTAGGATGTTAGTGCTCGGTAATCCTTTGATGAGGATAAAAAGTACAGAAATGGCAGGTGCTGCCCGAAAGGTGCATGTACGCTAATCCGTGTAGGAAACATTAGTAGCTGGTAAGTCGGGCTAGATACTGCAAGCTCAGTCGTACAGAGCGGAGCCATAGAGGAGGCTCTCCACAAACATTGTCTGTAGGGGAGTTTCGAAAAGCACCAGTGCAGAGCCTGATAACAGTATGATGGACTGGATCCAGGTCTAATGTTGCGGTTTCCTTTGCATGTCGATAAATTGTGTAACCATATTTAGCTCATTTCTAATGAGCGTTCTGTACTCACTTCCAATGAGCAGCCGAGTGAGGTTTCCATGATAGCTTGTCTAGCCATCCCGAGATATTTAGCATTATGTGCAAAATTTATTTGTTCCCCATGGAGCAGCAGTTGCGGTGTCATGTTGACAGCGTCTCGGAAAGTGGAGCGCCACAGTTTTTGCTGGAGAAAATACAAATCCTTTCTACACAGCCCAATTGTGAACATTGTTAATTGGTAGTTGCGTCTTAGGTGTCGATGCTAATAAGTTGATAAAAAATGAATCATGAAGTCATCAACATAAAACGAAGATACGTTGGAGGTGATGCATGTGGATGAACTTGAATACATATGGAGAAATAAGTTAGTATTTCGTCGAGAGCCAATGAGAAGAGTGTGCGTTAGCCTGAGGTAGACCCTCCTGTTGGGTGTGCACTTCTGTCAAAATGTCCACTTGGCCATGCAAGGTTCTTTCTTTGAAGGACTGCTGGATGTATACAACCATATTACCTCGGAGGCTGTATTCATGCGCACGCTACCGAATTCCATGACTCCAGACTGTATTCTGGACTTTAAATAGTTCAATGAAAACACATAGTGTTTAAGGGCCGTGACGTCGTGAACTGGATGGCATATGGCTCTAAGTCTAAGGTCAAAAGTACGGGGGCATCTGCATTTCCCCGGAGTTTTCTATTTCCGAAGTGGGCAGGGTGTAGAACCTCTTAAGCCTTCAGCCATCTCACCAATCAAACATTCACGAATTTTTCGAGTAATTTTCTGACAGCTTATCAGATCCATGGGATGATGGCTATATATACGAGTTAGAGGTTTATGAGATTTCGCAAAAAAAGACTATTTGCAGTGGGCCAATACACCGGGTAGGCATGGGTTTTCCAGATCTTGTTAAAAGCGAATAAAAGTTTACGTAAAGCATTTGCATTTACGTAAAGCATTTGCATTGCAATAAAGCATGAGCATTTTCTTCTGCATTTGATGCTGAATACCTTCGAACCAGATGCGGTGTTCTTGCATTTCTACAGAACACTATAGATTTCAAGGATAGTGAAATGTTAATTTTCGGTAAGACTTGCTTCTGTTGAAACATCAAGTTGTCGTTCTTATGGCACTTCATGGGCATGAAAGGCAGAAATATTGTGCATCACTGCTAACATAGGAAAATATTCTCCTTCACCAGCGCATCAGCCAATCGCTGTAGGTCCACCTTGGGACACCCTTAATTTTAGGCAGGGCTTACTGTTGCTGTAATATTTTTTAATTTTTCTCATCCGTCGCCAAATCTTGGACATGGTCGTATCTGCATTTAAGCTGGTAACATATTTAAGCCGCAAGTGTTTACTAGCTTCGTCCTTTATATATAGCGGCCTAGCTCTTGCTCAATTATTGGCTATTTCATCGGCCAACTCGCCGTTGCAACGCTCGCTTTCGTTCGCCATTGGCTACAGCACAATCATTGGTCGGCCAAGGGACGCTATGTTCAAACAGACCGCGCGACAGCAGAACGGTCAGACTTTCACCAGTCTCGATTGTTTTGACAAACTACTCCACTAGTTTGTTTACATCTCGTATCGCATCTTTCTCATCCATCTGCGTCAAAGCCTCGTAGGTCTCCCAGTGCCTTCGCTTCAGGAGATATCGTGGCTTTTTGGGTACTGGTCTATATTGCTCCATCTGCATTATTATGGAAAGTGGTTAATCCCATAGCTATCCTCTACCACACTCCCTCGAGTATCCGAGAAGATATCAGGGATGCGCAGGCTCTTAACGATGACCTCGTTTGAACACGCATGTGCAGGGAAGTCCCGACATTCTGCAAGCAGATTTTTGTGTTCGAGATGAACTGATCGAGTGGTCTGTCATGTTGATCACTATTTTTCCTCACGTCACGTACTTCGTGTTGAACTCACCAAGTATGATGTAGGGCCCAGCCAGTTGGTCATCTACATAAGTAAAATATGCTTAAGAAGTTGGTTCAGCGGGGAGATGTATGCGCATGATACAGATATTATTTTTCGTTCTAAATAAATCCAATGACAGAGCGTCATTGCCTACATTTGAGAGTTCAGTACCACTTTTCCATAGCCCAAGTTTCTTCGGATGCGAACGGCCAACCCAGATCCGGAGACAGAGTGGGGCGCAGGGTAGCAAGTTTCTACGTTATAGGTTGCTAGTGGTGTTACAGTTTAGTCTCCAAACACAATTTTTGACGTTTTTCTATGATGGTTTGGAGTCACCATAATTCTGGAGATATTTTTGACAATTCCATTACAAGATGATTTGCAGCATTTAGTTTACAAATGTTACGCTTTTCCTTTAGATTTCTTCTTAGACTTCGGTGAATTTGGGGTAACGGGGTTTAGTTCGACCGGGTCTGTCGCCCCATACATGCATCGGCACTTTGGAGGAAAGTTTCGCGGGTAATGAATATGCGGTTAAAATAGTCGAAACGACGTTCTACGGTACGGTGATCACGCGGTCCAACGAACGCATGTGATGTGTTGTAACGGAATCGTTCCTGTTAATGTCGCGGCTCACTAGTATAATGAGCACTTCAAGGGGTCTGCAAGTCTCGTCTCACGTGGAGACGGCCGTGGAACCACTGGCTGTGATACTCTAGTAGAGCTGCAAACCCCCCACGAGAGACCGGCAGTACGTCACTGCATCTGTTACTTTCCATTCTCTGTTAGTCAGCTTTATTTGATGCTGCTTTTGACGTTGTCGAGGATGTAATTCTGAGGCAACGCCGGCCTGGTGGCATTGTCTTGCTCAGAATGAGTTTGTGTGACAGTGGGTAGGGGTGCATTTCAGGAGGGCTCGGTGGTAGGGATTCCTGACTGCATGTTACTTTGTGTATCATGGACAAGTTTCTGGGGCTCGATGCCTGTTTAACACTAAGCAGAGATCCAATTACAACAACACAGCCTCCAGCACGGACCGATCTGCTCAAACTGCCAGTTATGCTTGAGCTTCCGCCTAGTTCAGCTGATTGCACCGCTGCAGCAACACTTGGTCTCCTTTGAGAAGCCTGTACTTTTTGCAGCATATGACATTTTAGACCTGATATATCTACTGCTTCTTACCATAATTCAGTTTCTGCTTCGTTTACGTGCCCATCATTTCCTCTTCCAATTTATAGTAAAACTATTATATGAACACATCGATGTGGGGCTGTGGTCGACATTAATGTTCAAAAAACGTTTGAATTTTGTAGGTAACGTATGCAAGGAGGTGCAGTCGCTTACCAAGGCTTGGATGACTGCGCGGAGACGGGACGCAGCGTGACCACGGATTTCCCAGTGGGACCAACAGTTGTTGCAATTTTTAGCATCAGTGGTTTGTACGATTCTAAGTTAATTCATGGGTTTGCGATGGTCCGATTGCAGTACTTTTATTGGCGGAGAAAAGCTGCAATGGCAGCTTCGTTATCGGCTCTTGTTCGGGTTCTACAGATTCAGGTTCCATGTGAAAGTTGGATCGTCAATGTCTGTAGCGCAGTTCCGGACGATTACATTGACAGTTAGTAGAAATTTTTTTTTGCATGCCAAGCTGGCACATTCATCTTGGCCTCCAAGGAGATCCCTGCTGCTGGGCACACGGTCCTGACGAGACCATTTCCGCACGAATCCGGCTTCCACATCGCGCGCCCCAAGATCAAGCACTATGATGCGCATGACTAACCGTGGCATAGAGCGCCACTCCGTCCACAGCGTTTAAACGCACCTCATCGACCCTCAGACTTCCTCAGCTATCCCTTGCCTCAAGAGACTCGTATAAACCTGGCGGAGCGAGACTAGTTTTTCGCCGGAGTTTCATTCATTGGAAGGAGTGGTCAAAGGAAAGTTCAATTGGGGTCAAGATCACTAGCCATTTCCTCTAATGTCACCCGCGTTAGTCACTAATCTTTAAATGTTGGTATTACGAAGTAAAAAACCAATAATACGTGCAATGTGTGCGCGATTGAAAGTTTTTCGTTCCTTTCTTCTACAAAGCTGTAGTGACGTGGTGCTGTGTACATCAGTAGTGAGACCTTTTTCTTGTTTCCGTAATGTACGTCGTTTGTTCCAAGCACCGCCTAATCTCAGGTCGTAGTCGTGTAGAAATTATATTGTCTGTAAAAATATTGACAAAAGAAATCGCTCATTAATTACAAAAAATCCTGTGAAGTTGGCTGTGTTACTATGATTATCATTTGTTTCCTCTGCTAACTAAAAGGTTTTTGTGTAGATAATTGAATACTAAAAAAATTTCAATTAATGTATTTTTACTTTCAGAGTAACGTGCAAATTAAAGGCAGAAAATCCAAATAGAACAATTTGTTGGTTAGCCTGATTCATGAGGTAAGTAAACAATTGTGTGCGTAAATATTCCTGAAAGCTAATGGTTGCAAGTTATAATTCAAGTTCATACACTGAACTGTTTTCAATGAATTAGGAACCTCGTAGATTTAAGGTTCGTGGTAGTATTCAGGAGTGAAGTGTTCTTAGATCTTTACTGTTCTTGTTTAATAATAAATTACGACTAGCATCGTTGGAGATAATCATAGAATTTAACTCTGATCTCTGCAATGGCTAGATAACCTTTTGTAACCATTTGAGTAATTTATACCTGTTCTTACCGATTAAGTACCGGAAGATGATACCTGGTGTTCAGATAAAAACCTTATTGGAACGCTCGCCTACATTGACCATGACTACAAAACAATATCTCATGACGGGCACTGTGGAACCATGTAGTGCGGAAGCTGTTTGAAAGATTTATAGTCTATACCATAAGATGCATTTGTATTTAACACGTTGACTCTGATTGCCTGATTGGTGTAGAACTTCACTTTGTACGCATAGTCACTAGAAGGATCTGAAATAACTACAGAACCTAACCTAAGTGGTACACGTACGTACCACTTCGGAGTCAACGTGTTAATGCGTACTTCTTTCAATCATCCGTTTAAGTAGTTTTTACGAATTTTACAATTATGGAAGTTAATAAATCGAAAGTGAGAGGGTCTGACAGCCCACACGATCTCCGATACTAAGCATATTTGTGGTTAATATGTTCGTCTCATTTGGATTGCTTATTAAAGGTCAGAAATTTTTGAGCTGTACGGCATAGAAACTTCATAATTCCACCCACCACCCGTTCCATGTAACAAGCGCAAATTTCGCTATCACTCCTTTTCAATGAAAGTTATCACGAAAGTTGTGAAGCGTAATCGGGCTGGGTATTAAACTTTGTCCACAAATGAATTTAGCACAAGCTTACGGTTTTTTAGAAACATATCTTTTGAGAAATTGGAACATGATCTACAAACTCCCTTGAACAAGCGGTAAAGGTAAGTGATGAAGCGTAACGTAATACGACGCTTTGACGTAATACCACGTCTAGAGAATAAGCCTGAGTGGCTGTTCTCGTGCATGGGAAAGGCCTGGAACTTTTGAGCGCGCAACGAAAATCGCTTCAACATCTTTGCGAATGAAACCCATCGCGATAAAACTGCATCTGACGCGTTATGAATTGGGTGACTTTCGCAACACCGACGAGGATATATCATGTTATCAGAACAAGTGATTAAAGATAAATAAATGTCAGTAAGTCAATGCATATAAAAAGGCATGCCCGTATTTTATTATATGCATGGGTTCTAATAAGTTACACGTAAACGATACCTAGTTCTACGCTCCACTAGTAAATACAAAATGTCAGTGGAAGGAAGGTAATGTTCGTCTCTGTTTATACAATTCGATTTCACATAAATTCCTGGAAGTGCACAGTCTTCAGTTAGCGCTCACTTTTGTCCCTAACCCGGGTTTTTACTTCGAGAATTACAGACGAGTGGGTTGTGCTTACACGAGCCTGGCCTAAGCATTTTGATCTTAAGGAAATAAAACTTGCGTATTTTTCAAGAGTACAACACTTTATTTAGAAGTGCAGTTTCTCGAAGAACCATCTGTTCTTGCCACTCTTGTATCGTTCCTCGAAAACTTGTTTGACGTGGTGGCGAGCCTTGCGTTTCTTGCCAGCATCCCTGATGCAGTCCTTGGTGACAACGTTCTTCTCAATGGGGATGTCGCTCACGGAGTAACGGGTGGGCATCAGATGTTTCAAGTTGATGATCTGAAACAAATTTTTTCGTCAGCCTTTTTAAAAACTTGCGTCGAATAGGGTTGGTTCATATAGAACCAACACGCATCAGGTCCGAGCTAGGAGAGTTTGAGCTATTTTAATGGGCCCCTATTATTTCCACAATAGAGAAATGACGATAACTTCGAATAAAGAAATGAGCTGCCACGGATTAAGCGCGTGCCATAAGTTGGTTCGTCACCATCTTAACCCCGTCTCAGTTGACCCATAACACACTTTCTTCGATATTTTCCTTAAACAGATACCTTTCCTCCCCATAACACCAAAATATAGCAACTACATTCATGATAATATATTGTTATCTCAAAACATGCCACCCGCCGTACCCCATTTCTCTCTTTCTCTTCAACAGTATTACTCCTATCATACTTCCTTCTAATGAGTCCCACCCCTTCATGCAAAAACCGTCATTTAAAGAAATAAAGGATTCTAAACCAAAAATGATTGTTTCATTACCTAAAACTTGCTCGTTCTTTGAACACCTCAGCACTCGCATCAACGTTATCCAATACTACGAGTTCAGTTAATCTCTTAATGAGATTAAGAGGAAGCATCTCAAACCCCCCCCCCCGTCTCCATAAGTTTCAGACTATCACGCGAAACTAGCAATTACTTCTCTCAGATATACATTGAACTATGCCAACATCGCAACCCATATCATCCCACTGGAAACCAATCATATATTCAAGCTCCGGCTGCACGCCTCATCACTTAACCCTTTAGCGATTAAAAGGACAATTCAGTTGTCTTTCACGGTCTTAGGGAGAATTGTTCTAATAATTAAACAGTGAGCAATATGAGGTTGCTACTAGGTTTGTACGCGGCGGCATGTTACAGCGTCGTTCTTTTGGCTGTCTGGCTCTCAGCGTGCTTCATTGCATCAGTGTACAGAAGGTCTTTGTGAGCTTAGACGTACAAACTAGATAAACAAATTGGTCGCTAAAGGGTTAAAATGCTTACAAGATATGTGACACCTTTCCTCCTTTCCGTACAAGTTCAAAAGCTACCACCTGATGTTTTTAAGGACCAAAGCACTTCAGTACTAAAGAATGGTTGGAATACTTTTTTACACGAACTTCTATTTTTCTCTTCAATGCAAACACAGCGTTTCAATAAAAAACATCATCCAAACTTGTTGATTCTGTTTATAATCTTCCCGTACACCTAGACCAAAAAGAGTTTTCAGCATACCACATACTCTTACAATACCTACAAAAATTTAGTTTAAATCAATTTTACTATATCTTAATTACAAATAAATTACAATGACTCCACGCACTTGTAGGAAGCCTAAGCGAAGCAGCGCAAACTAGCTATATTTATTTTCTAGAACACTCATTTTACTACTCTGAAAAAACGGTTCACTACATAATGACCGAAACAAGAATTTGCATCTATACAAACTTGTCTCTTGCATCATTCATAACATGAAAAATAAAAATCTGTGTGTACCCGCAGAGCTTCGTACACATGAAATTGTTTTGAATGACGGGAGAGACATGTTTGGGTAAATGAATTTTGTTATAGTTATGTAGTGAACCGTTTTTGTGGAGGTAGTAAAATAACCTATACCATACTCCGTAACCCTGACCAATGATGGCAAAACATCACGATAGATGGACCACCACATGCAAGAGCAAAAGAATCACTTAGACCAACTCATACCATTTATGAAAACCATTGAGGCATACAAGACAGAAGAGAGCGAACTGGATGCAGGTGGTCACTGAAATACGCCACTGGCTATTTTAACAAACATAATTTAAAAAGTTCCGATTAGTTCACGCCACAACCAATCTGCTATTTTCATGGAATTTGTGGCTGGTAACACTAGGAAGAATAATAGTTGACTAGAACTACCGATATTTCCAACTTCTTTGAAAGTGAGCTTGAGAACTCGACCCCCAAAAAGTACTTCACTTCCAAAACACGTGAAAAACGATAAGCCGTGTACTGTAATAGTAATAGCTCTGCCAGTTACGGTATCAAATTATTTATATAGGTTCCCATTTGACGGTTAGAAGTTAATTCTTTCTAGCGCTCGCAAGTTAACAATTACGAAGTCGCAGTGAACAATTATGGTGTTATTGTACCTCCAGTTGCACAACGCTCGAGTTACATTCATAAATTAAGCTGAAAAAAGTGCGGATGATTCTCAGATATCCTCGATCAATTTACAATAACTCAAAGTGTGTATATGTTTCAAAACTAATTTAGAGAACAGAAAAAAGAAAATAAATACTCTGAGAAGCCGCCCTACTGCATGGTTAACTAGAACACAACTCGACAGGAGCATCAAAATACTGACCTTGACGAAAGGCTTGATACGGCATCTCCTTTCAATAACCTTAGGCCTCATGCGACGTGACACTGGGCGAGGGTACCTGGAAGACACATCCAGTATTAGAGCACGAAACTAAATTTACATGGTCACACTGTACACTTCTATTAGTAATACAATTTCTCAACTTCACTGCACGTACTTAATCTGAAACACTTTTGGGCAAAATGCCAGATCAGGTCTCAACTGAAGCTGCATAAAATAACTAGTCGGTAATTGCCATTCTCAATCAGTATACATACTATTGTGCCCAAAATTATTCCATTTTTCCCTCATTTCTTAACCCTTTCAAAACCAAATTATTTTCAAACTGATCACAATATTGTGTGAATTAGCGCTTATTTTTACTTGTCTCAATGTAATTTAGAACGAAACATTTAGAATATGGGACTAAAGAGAATGATTTTTGAAGCTTGTTTGGGACATTAACCAAACGGTAGCAAAAGGGTTAAATCTCACAATCCTCCCATGCCGATCCACATCTCTGTTAGCCAGTCCCACTTCAATCTGTTAGCAAGTCACCTACTTCATTTAATTAAATAAATTATTCATTTCTATCCAGATGCTCAGAATCAAATACTTTGCATTCTATTCACTCCAACAAACTTCGTTCAGCAGTCCTTATCACACCTCAGGTCTTACTTCATTAACTGGTATACTCTTACACTACTTCTGAGTCATATGATGTCCAACATATTTTCACCCTTTCTTTCAGCTATTGAAATATCCTACTTCGGTCAAAAATATTACATTGCATTAAAATAAAAATGATCAGAAAACACTCACTATGTTAATTTTCTGCAACATTAGAAATCTCACCTACACTGACCTTTTATATTAATCTACATGTCAGCTTTACAAATGTTTGATATATTACAGATCTAATTTAAAAATACCAGAAGAAAGGCACCCCCAATTTATTCTTCCATATGAAAGAGGCTACAGATGATGAAATTTAAGGCAAGAAAGCTTTAGTTCAGTTGAGTCAATAAAAAAATGGACATAAATGCATAATTTTCCAAATATCACACATACAAGTTACTCCATAGTATATCAGCCAGAATGCCACTGGCTAAAAAAAATCTTTTCTATGCTACCAAAAGCTCTCAGCTAAGCTTGATTAGGTCATTAACCTACAAAATAAGACCAAGAACACAAATGTGTACACAATTATGCTCCAGGAACTTCCATTTTATGAACTTTATAGGGCAATTACTCAAAAATTGTTTAGGGCATTTTTATCCTTGTGGCACACAACAAACAGGGTTGCATTTGCACCTTAAATAATGTAGTGAAATTAATCCATTAGTGATAGCAACTGACATCTAAGTGTTCAATATATGGCACTTCATTTAAAATCATAAACACTATGTTATTAATATGAAAAGCACATCAAATGCTAGTGACAAACAGTTATCACATGTGCTGGATGCCAAAGGCATGACTAGACCATGGAGCTCTTCAAAGCACTCCTATGAACCACCAAGTTACAGGAGAGGATGTGAAAAGTCAGGAGCAACATCACTACTCTCCAGATGTTACCATTAAAAGTTGAAAATCCACTGTACCTGTGCTGTATACTTGATAGGAAATAAAGTTTCATCCAGCAGTACACAGCAGGAGTAGAACTAACTCACACTTAGCATGTTCATGGCAGTCTCAGTGAAGGAAGAAAATAACACGAATTTCAAAGCTAGAAGAATGTAATGTAAAGACTCACCTCGCAATACCAGCAATGAGCGCATGCTCATATGGGCGTTCTGAGGAGCCCTCATCTATATTCTTGATGACAAGTGCCTTCTTGCCAGCATAGCAGCCACTAAGCACAATCACCACACGGCCTGATTTGTACACTTTACCCATGGTGCTGGGTTGGATACCTGCAAAACAAAAATTGCCAAAATCAAACAAAATACACCCTACACATTTACACTCAAAACTAAGTCTCCTCAAAAAACTGAATCCCAACAATCATTAATTTAAACCTAATACAATATTGAGAGATGATACACCTTAGTACATTTTAATTATTAATGCATTATAGCACTACCTTCCACTCGTTCATTAGAAAATCTAGAAATTTGATCCATCCTATTTCAGCAAACTTATTTATCACTGAAGAAACTTCTTTTATTGAAATATGAGATAAACAAGTCTTTGTAATGTATTCTAAACAAACACCTATTTTCAATTAATTTTTCTTCTTACATATTTTGATTGAAAGCAATGGAATAAATTCTAGCAATTGCTCAATCTTTTCCACACTAATCTGACAACTAACTTATGTATTTCCTTGTCAACTGCAATTGAATATGCATGGAAAGTTCCTCAATGGAATATTTAGCCCTTGTATGATAGCAATTAGCATTTCTGCCATTTAGTTATACCAATAAATTAGGTGAGAAACAAATATTTTTATTTCATTTAAAAACACTAGTGGGTCAAGGAGGGTCAGGTAAATATATTAGACAATGAATTATTTGCTACTTATACATTTCAAGGTCAAACTAGTCATCAACAAACAATGTCATGATATGTGCATAGGTTTTCGTATTTCAGGGTGATGTACTGTATGTATGTATTCACACCTCTAATGTAGATGTGGATACATACATCACTCTGATGTATGAAAGCTTATGCATACATCATTACTATCATGACAAATATGTCAACTATGACTTATTCTTCTAGCATTGTTTTATACTGAAAATAACTCATCACAAGTCACTAACATCCGAGACAAAACCTGACAATTAGGCCACAATCAAGCACACAAGTTTGTACAAATCCCAATAACAGAACTTTAGTTATTCATTGTTTTGTAGTTTATTTCAAGTTACTACAGCAATCTAAACACAAATGAGGTTGTCTACCAACATCAATATTTCTTTCAGTTCTCAAATAAGGTTTACTAAAATATACTGCAAGAGCCTGCATAAGTTTTACAAATTGTAGAATATAATAGCACATCTTAAGACAACAGATGAATAAATAATCACTAAAGATATTCAATAAAACTGGGAAACAGACACTTAAAGAACTGTTACATAG
This sequence comes from Trinorchestia longiramus, assembly GCA_006783055.1. Taxonomy (NCBI): domain Eukaryota; kingdom Metazoa; phylum Arthropoda; class Malacostraca; order Amphipoda; family Talitridae; genus Trinorchestia; species Trinorchestia longiramus. The sequence continues at coordinate 170,425 of VCRD01000589.1, forward strand.
GAAAAATTCTATTTCATTCAAACTACTTCATTAAATTAGCAATGCAGATAATTTTGAGTACATACTCAGAGTTCCATCAACTAATTAAAAGAAGCCAGCCTGTCCAACAATGCTCTATCTTCTATACTTATGCCAGCATTCCTGTCTGACAGCTGCACACTAGGAGCATTACATCATACATAAGCGATTATTACAATTGTCTCAAAATTTTTTGTCAATTTATTCACTCGAAATAAAGATACATTTCAAGAACTGTATTTGATGAAGAAAGTACATAATAATGACTAAATGATTAAAAAAATTAAAAACCCACACATTTCATAGTAATTTTGTATTTAGCCTTTAATTTCCAAGGAAGATTTCATTTAATCGCACTGAAAGTATTTAAAATTTCGGTTCTCTTGTTACAAGATTTAACAAAATAACACTAGCCATAGCAATAGAATATGAGTTTGCCAATTTAGCTTCAACTTAGGGCCAGCATTTGGCTGAGGCCTTTGAAACTGCCTCCAATTCCCTTCAACACGATTCCCTTCAATGCTCTGCAGGTAGTCACATTTAAGGAAACTGACCAATCAACATCACTCTCTTACTCCATGCATACACTAAGAAATACTTCATCTCATTCACAACAGTTATTACATTCCTTATCCAGTTCCACAACACACCTTGCATTCCACTTGTTCTCTCCATACTGCTCATGGACCACATCCATGAGGCACTCTTGCTCATGTTCATAATACTACATTCTAAGACTAGATGTTCTACTGTTCCCTCTACTTCTGTTACACTGCATACATATCCTTGTATTCCCCTCATTCCACCTCCATGTATGCCTATTCACACAATGTCTTGCATCTGATGGCAAACAAGAATTGGCTGCCAAAACTTCCATCATAAAACATTTTAAACCTTGGTTCATTCTTACTGGTATACCAAATTAAAGTAGTTTTTCCATTCATACTACACTTCCACTCGTTCAGAACATACTCCAAGTTTTCAATTTCTTCCTTCCACTTATTGCAGTCCCACTTGTCCTTTACCTCCACAACCTCTCAACCAATCATCCACAGGCCTTCCAATTCTAACAAACAGTCACCTGAATCTTCAGTTTTCTAGCATGCAGTCAGCATATTTCCTCCCAGACTCACTCAGATTCAATTCAAAGATTTTTTTAACCCACCTTTTATTCTACATTCACTCAATTCTTCCCTTATGATTCAACACCGGCTATACAATTCTTTCCAAAAACAGACCACACTAGATCCCCTCTAACTTCTACAGCTGTCCATCATAGGGCATCTAATGCCAAACGTCCTACACTATTCTGCAGCATCTCCAACTTTTCAATGTCTCCTTTATTCCATGCCATAACATCCACACCCAACATTATGCTCAGTATTTTATCATCTTAACTTCCAGGACTAATTTCCTTACATTCACACATTTTAATTTATCTGAAATTCCTTGATAAAACCATATAATCAACTATTGACTGCACTTTACTAGTGAATAAATTGCTTGGGGACACCGAAACTTTGCTTTCATATATTCAAGTCTATATTTTGTATACCAGATTGTTTCCTGACAATTTTTAAGCTAATTTTCATGGCGAAAAATGGTCAGCGAAGATATTTAACCTTACGCTGAAATAAGACAATATTGGCTAGAAAAATTTTCGATAACAGCTCTATAGATGTGTTCATAAAAATTCATTGATGAATAACACTCCAGTAACAATGAATATACTTTAAGTGTCAACGACTTTGTCAATAATGCTAAAACTTTCAAGAATTTACGTTAGGAGCAGTGATCTTGCTTAAAAGTTTCAGACGTCAACGTTGCGTAAAAATTTATATCGAGTCACCCAAAATGTAACAATCGATTTGTAAACACTCTTGTAAAAAATTGAATACGAAATTTAGCCCCGGGTATGTTGATCTACATCAGGGTACGCTACTGGCTCCGTATGACGAAGAAAACAAAAGAGCACAAAATAGGAATAACGACATAAACATAGCCAAACATATAACAAATATTTCACAGCGAAACTTCCACGTTTATCTTTAAACACAAGCTACTCTACCACAAAAATCTTCAAAAAGTAAGCAAGCACATCACGACACTCACCTACACATTCACAACACGGAAAATTTAAGCTGAGTGGAGGGTTCCCGGTAAGAATGTTTCCATGCACGGTCTTCTTCAGTTGCCGTTTGGCTAAAATTTTGAAATGATCTAGTGTATTTCCGAAAATTAAACAAATCCTCTTCAATAATCAAAAAATGGTTTCAATACTTTTCCATATCAAAATTTCATTTTCTATTAAATGAATACTTAAATAGCTATTTATAACACCGGCCAATAATAACTTTCACGATATCTGGAAAAAATCATTTCTTTCTTTTCAGTCCCACAAAAAATCTTTCAACAATAATTTGACGTGAATTGTGATCTATCAAAGCTTTATTTAAAATAAAAATTGCTACTGCTCCACTTGCTTTTCAGGCACGTAGTGATAGAAATGTTTGCGTTCATACCGTGTGTATTTAAATTTACTGTTTGGATACCTACATGTAAAATTAATAATATATACACAATATGTATATAATATAAAATACAAACTTATTCATGCAATACAGATAACTTATGAAAATGCAACGCTAGATTTTTAAATATTCTGATATTTAAATCTTTATACCATAGATTTACATCACTCGATAATATTACAAACCATGGTCATCTTTTCATGAAACAGAAACAAAAATTAATCAAGAATTATACCAAAGTGACAGATACTCTTTCAAAAATAGAAAGAAAACACTTTATTCCATACAGGTATGCAAGAAATACACAGAAGCACGGTAAGACTAGTAATCACTCATCCAGCGACTGTTCCTGCCCATTTTGTAACGTTAGGTAGAGGCTCGTAGAGAAGTTCGAGAAAAAAGTTTCTCATCAGTCAATCAGCTTGCAAGGCACTTGCATCCCAAGCACAGAAAATTCAAAGGCATCGTGGGGATTTGAGCTCTCGAAACCAGGGACCTGACAGCACAAGCACAGAATAATAAGCTCTAAGATCCAATAGACGCATCGCATCTGATCATTAAAAAATGAGTTTAACAAATTCATTTACTGAATAACTAAGCGAGTGTTGTAGCTGAACTTATATCGACACCAATTTTTGTTATCACTTAACCCCTCATTATTTTATTGCGGTGAAGAAGTAAACATCACACAAAAATAAAGTATTTGCTTATTAGCACACAAAATCAACTCACAGCATTGTGACAGAATGTATGTACCGTACAGTCGTAAAGCGATATGTAAAGAATGAACCCCAATTTCGTACTCAATGACTTAAAGTTTCCAGGAACATTTAATAAAGGTTTAATAAGTCTGACAACAATAACGTTGCCCAATATAATTATTTATGAATATACGATCTCATTCTTTCAATCACATTGCAGCTTCCAACCGAAGTGACATTGATTCTACAAGCCAAATTATTGCTACCACTAAATCATCTTAATTGACGATTAGGTATTTTAAAACCCCACGCTGAATATTTTGAGTATCATCTATATTGGAATAAGTTGATTTTCTTTTTCTTTCTTCTGAACACATATACGAGTAGTCAAGCCTGTATCACTGGTTAATTTGCCTTTTTCACACGAGGCGAGAACGCGTGGTCTTTTTCATGTGCCGATATTCGTGCAGCTGAGACAAACGAAAGAACGAAATATCGAATACATCAAGAATCAGTGTACTCATTTTTGCCCAAGCAATGCAACAAATAATTTTCTTTTTTGATTAAATCCTGGTAATGAAATTTACTTATTCAACGCTGAAACAAGTGGTACTCGCAATAATTCACACACTGTGGGCGCATTATGTAGAAGAATTAAATATTGAACAATAATCCATCTACTCACCATTTTTTTTTATTTGAAAGAGCCATCCGAATTACCTACGTACGAGGTGTTACTGGAACGTTTCAAGACGGGTGCTGCCACTGCTTAATAAGACGGGTTAGATTTTCCCACAGGCGTGCAAAAAGCTTGTTTGGTCTTTCAAATGTATCGAAAATATCACTGCAATGTACAAGTTTAGTTCTGAGCAGCATCTGTGTGTCTGAATGAGTGTTTTTCGGTAGATCATTGATTTTGAAAAATGAATGATAAAATGAGTTTGTTTTAAATGATTTTGAAACAGTAATCAACTTCAGACTTGTGCACTCGTAAAAAAACGTCCTCGAGAATAACTGACCGCGCAAGTCAAATTTTTCATTCCCTTCAACAAATTCGAAAATGACCAGAAAATCCGTCAAAGATTTTTTCCGTCGGGCCAGTTTTTACGTCAAAAACTTACAAAGACATTGCAAAAATTAGCAATTAAATGTGCAATAACAGCCGACTAACAATTTAGGAGATAACTGATGAAATGAATTTAAGTTATTACGCTCATAGTCAATTTGACCTGATAATTTGAACACGCATCGAGTAATCACAAAATTCCTTACAAATTAGTTAGATTACCTTAAACTCCACGAACTTAAAGTGTCCAAAGATCTGATAATTATTTGTCCACTACACAAACTATTTGCGACGAATTATGTATTTATAGGCATGACTCAGAAACAAAGGTACAATAATCTCAATGAAAGTCAAGTTTACAAAGCCTGAAAAAGGTCAAGTCGGACGAAGGTGAAAACAATGTTGATTCTTTTTCATTGTGATTTCCTGCACGATAACGCAAACCATACGTTTTTGATCACCTAATTTTTGATCAAATTTCAAATTGCTGTGCTTCTGTAACCCCTCTACTTCCTTGATATAACCTTCTTCGATTTGACCTGTTTTCGAAATTGAAATTTTCGTTGGAAGAGAACAGATTTGATTCAATTGGAGACATCTAGGCAGAAACAGAGGGCTTTTAACACGTCTACAAAAAAAATTTCAGGCATGCTTCAAAAGGTGGAAACAAGCAGTTAATACAGTAAGGCGTGTTCAGTCAGAAAGAGGCTTCCCTGAAGTAGCTCATCACAATAGAATGTAAGGGACCGCCATTTTGAAATAGCATACCACTCTTAAAATTGTCCAGTTACACCTAGTTTTTTAATTTACTTTTAATACCCAAGTCGATTATTTTAGCTAAAATCATAAATAACAATAAAAGCAGCAACAATTATTATTCATCCAGGCTTCACTATGGTTTTCGCGTAATAAAGGGAACCATCACAGTAAAACTCATTAAGTGCGACCATAACGACCAACAAATTCCAGTCTCACTTGGTACAACCTGTTCCTACAGAGAAGAAGTAACGTACGTATCGACTTGGAAGAGATGCAAGAAAGAGAAGCAGAAACGAACACTTGTACTGGGTGTCCGCAATAAATGTATACATTTTTAAAAGGCTGTAGTTTGAACACTACTGGTATTCACAAGGTATACATAAGGTGGATAACAACGTATTCCGGTTACAAAATAAAACTTTAGACCTTGCTCTTTCGAGCTAGACCTGTCCCAGCCTCTTAGTACCAGTGGTATTCAAACTACAGCCTTTAAAAATATATGCATTTTTTTGGGACACTACAAAAAATAGTTGCATTGTATACCGACCTTACCCAACATGAGAGACAGAGCTGAGGCAAATAAAAGATAAGGTTAACCCTTTAGCGACCAATTTTTTTTCTAGTTTGTACGTCTAAACTCACAAAGACCGTCTGTACACTGATGCAATGAAGCACGCTGAGAGCCAGGCAGCCAAAAGAACGACGCTGTAACATGCCGCCGCGTTCAAACCTAGTAGCAACCTCATATTGCTCACTGTTTAATTATTAGAATAATTCTCCCAAAGACTGTAAAAGAGGACCGTATGGTCCTTTTCGTCGCTAAAGGGTTAACAATCAAATCCACAGTAGACTTCAACAACAAACATTGCTTATTCTGCTACGAGCACCCACTAAAGAGTGCTAGTTCTAACGCTACATTGAAGAGAAGACATATTCGGCATACTTTCCATAGGAAAACTCAAGAATCCTAAATATCCCCCAATGAGCCCAAAGTTCTCGAAAAAAAGTCAGGAGAGTAATTTTTTCAGCCTGCCCAATCGGAAGGTATAAAAATAATTCATACGCAGTATTTCATACAAGTCTTAACAAGTGTATTTTAACAATGGTAACGGTAGTGTACGAATTTCAACCGAAGATTCATAAATAGTACAGACAAGGTCAGCAACGTAGACACTCAGCCCAAGATCGTTGACAGGGCCAGTACAACACCGTCTTTAGGCAAGAATACGAATGCCTCTCAACTGCATACATGAATCAAAAGATTCTTGCCACAGCTGATGAACCTAACGAGCATTTATCTCGTCGAGGTGGACCGAGTAGCTCTACTAGCACACGAAACATTCAATGAACACAAAAAAGTTATAGTCTTATTACAAAATAGGCCATAAAAAGTATTTACAAAATGCGTAACAGAGCTGTTTATTTTGAAGAATTGAGCATTTTTTTCAAGACTAGCAGCTATTGCGCATGAAGCTTCGAAACAAGGATGGTCTGTCAAGTCGAACAGATTGCAAATTTAGTTATTCTCGCTGAGTCGACGTGCTCTATGGTATAAAATTCAACGATATTCAGCTATTAGGTTGCTAAGTATGAAATGCCCGATTTTGATCAAGAACTTATTTTACTTTCTCTTATGCAAAAACCAATGCAGTTTAATCAAAGTATGCACCCATTTTATCCTCACATGCTTGTCAGTTAATTGGAAGCTTTTTTAAGGCAGCAGTAAAGAATTCTGGAGAGCAAGAGGTGATAAATTCAAGAAAGGATGTTCTGGCTTTTACATCATAGGTGGAATCCTTTCCCTGCAAAAAATTGTCAAGTGCCTGGAAAAATATTAGTTAGTTGGCGCAAGGTCTGGTCAACATGGCGGGTGGCAAAGCACTTCCAAGTTGAGTTCCTGAATCTCGTGTAGTGTCCGTTGTGCAACGCAAAGTTGAGCATTTTCTTGCAAGAGAATTGGCCATCTCTATTGGTCAAGCTTGGCCACATTATTGTAAGTTTCCTGATCATTTCAACTAATTGGTTAGTGAATACATCTTCTGTAATTGACGTGCCGGGTCTCATGAAGCTGTAGTTAATGACACCGGCACTTCACCACCAAACAGACACTAATAGCTTTTTATGGTGCAAATTCCCCTTTGAAATGTGTTTTGGCACTGTATCTATCAAACTACCGTGCAGAGCACATGGAAGTGTTGAAAAGAATCCACTTTTCATCACACGCAACGTTGCGATGCAAAAATAGTTTGGCTTTCAGACGTGACAACAAAAAATGGGAAGTTTCAAGGCGACGTGTCGTTTGACTCTCATTCAGTCTGTGTGGTACCCACTTGTCTAGCTTCTCTACTTTTCCAATTTGCTTCCGATGGTTCAATCAATACAGTAGGAATCGAAACCTCAAACCCCGCTGCCAATTCACGCGGAGTTTGAGATGTATCCGCCTCCACTACAGCTTGCAACTCATCATTGTCCACCCAGGTCGCAGGTCTACCACCAGGCTGACTTTCAAAAGTAATCACTGGACTGAAACTTCCAAAATCAACGACGCACAGTGCGTTCATTCGCTTCACATTCTGCTAACATCTCATTTTGAACTGTCTGGGATGCATTTGTTCCACAACGAAACTCATATTCGTAAACAGCACAAATTTATGACGCATCCATGGGTTCCGAAATATTGATATGCAAAAAGCAGCTTACAATACAATGTCACCATGAATGACTTATGGATAAGTGATGATGTATCTGTTCAATGTTGAAAAATGAAAGATGGATAGGACAAAACGTCAATTCTCACGACTTTTAAAATTTATGAATAAGAAAATCGAACATTTCATAGTTAACGACCTAATATTACTGCCATTATAATTCTCAGAAACCGGGACGAATACCCTGAAACAGGCTTCATCCAATTAAAACCCCAGATAAAAGGGTTTGAACCAACACTCAATTTGCATCGAAACAATGAAGAGAGAAAAGAGTCTTGTTTCGATTTTACTCGAGTAAGAATTCATGGATAAGACACATCGGTTGTACCTTCGACACTAGGAAAATAAAAAATGAGCGACACACTTTAAAAAAGAACGCAAAATTAGCACACTACTATTATTCCCAGCGTCATAAAAACAAACATTCAACCACAAACGACTACTTAATCAAGTCTCGCTAAATTCGATACACACATACGATAAATCAGCTATTAATTCTGGCACCTTGAAGGAAAGGATGTTTGAGAGCAGCTGAAGCTGATATTCTAGTGTTGGGGTTGAGGTCTAGCAAACGCTCAATGAGGTTGTAGAGATCACGAGGGTAAGGCTTGTTGTACAGAGGCGGTCTTTGGCCACGCCGGCGTCGGTGGGAGGGCAGGTCTTCACTGTGTTGCGTCCTCAAGCCTGGTGAGCTCTTAGCGAGCACAAATTCTTTATTGAGAGCCCGAGGCAGTTTAGGAGTAGTTGGTAGCACTGAAAATGCAGGGACTTTGTCAGTCTTCACTGCTTTTTGATCAGTTCCAACCAGATCTGGATAAGTAACCTCGACACATTGCACTTCTTCCTTAACCTCAAGATTTACCGAATCGATTGCAGATGACATTGAATTGTCGTTTAAAACTGTACTGTCCAGGATATTTTCAGAAGTACGTTTATTAAGACGAGAGTTTGGTTTCTCACTAGATGGCTTACAATTGTCATGATTTTTCACAGAAGTCTTGCCATTTTTGATCAGATTCGAGTAAGCAGAAACATGCGATGGCAGGGCTGATAATACCTTGCTTTTTTTACATAATCTAGTCAAATATTCACCAGTGGGCGTATTTTGAGCGCATATAGAAAGACTATTGTGTGTATGTGCAGTGGTCAAATTTTTTTTTAAATTATTTATTTTTTCACATGAGATTGTTCGGCAGTTGGGAGATGAGTTTAAGTATTTATTATTGCTATTGGCGCATGCCATTATATTAGCTTTCCTAAATTTTGAATGATCAGAATCTACCTTAAATGCCATATTATATTCATGAGCGCATAAACACACTTTAGATTGTAGGCATCGATTACAAGGACCGCTTTCATTGATGATATCGTAGTCTTCCACACAAGTCTTATGAGCAACACAACAAAAAGTTTCGTTAATAAAACGGAGCTTCAGATTGGCCACGTCGTCTCCGTTATCTGCACTGTTGCTACGAGTTAATTTCTCTGTGCCACCGTCATCCCGGGCTTCAGAAGATGCAGCGTCGCGGAATGCACAGCAGAGCCGAAGATTTTCACACACTTTACGGAGGTCAAGTGCTGGCCTTTCTTCGCTACACAATAACAGCTTACCTGAAATAAAACAATAAGTTTTATAAGTGTCCTATTCATCTTATTCATTGCATTTGAATAAATAATCTGACCAATGATTCCTTGACCATTCCTCAACTTCGTACTGTACTCGACATTCATACTTGATCTCCTTAACACAAGAAATATATAAAGGATATTCGGATTGTCAAGGTCCGAGAGTCGAGTGTATTACTATTCAAGAGATAAGAGTTGAAATGACCGTAAAAAGGAGTGTCTAGATAAACAACTGGTTTGGATAGTTGTGCAGTGAGTCTGAGGAGTTCGGTAGGAAAACGAAGTAGTAAATATTGAAGTACTATTTGGTACTAACCAAGAGTATATGTGTGAGTGATACAAACGCTCCTATTAACCCTTTCAGGCTCATACCTTTCATGGAAAGAAAAAAGTACCATGCTCAAAAGTTTATACATTCTTAGGGATATTCCCCTACATTAATGATGGTGGTACAAATTTTGAGCTGCTAAGCAGCGCAGGAACTCAATTTTAAAAGGTGGTATGCTTTCTGCACCACCAAGCATTAAACATGACCTCTTCGGAGGTATGAAATGTGTACTACCAGACTTCAAAGGGTTAATAAATAACCAACGCTTTTCCTTGGGGATTGAGTTTCGAGGAATACAGGAAATTTAGCGGTACCAGCAACTGGTGGACTAGTGCTTAGAGGGTGAATGTTTGACCTAACTTCCAGCATCTTTCTTTTACCCACTGCGATGTGAGCATATTATGTTTTATATAAATGTGCGGGCGTGAGCTTCTTGAATGAGTCTGTAATAAATGCAATTGGTTGAGAAGTTACTGGTCCATAAAAATATTTTAAAGTTCGTGAAAGATGGCCAGAAACATCGGAAGGGCCAGTACACGCACTGAATATGGTGAAGTAATGCGATTTGATTAAAGTAGACTAAGGGGTAAGTAAAGGTATCAATACAGGCTTCCACATGTCTCTATGCCGAGGAAAGAATATTAAAAATAAAGATCATACATCAACGAAAGCATACTGTCGCTGAAGGCCAGTTCTTCATCATAGTCCACCTCAACGACCTTGACGTCGGAATCATCAGTAACATCAACAAATTCGCCAAAACAGGAAACTCTGCCACAGAGCGTTTACCGAACGAGATACAGCAACTATTCAATCCGACCTTATCAGTCTACTCAACTACAATGGACCAAAATCTGGCAAATTATCTTCAACATTAATACATGCTCAGTAATGCATGTTGGTGACGATAACCGGCATTTCCAATACACGATGAAAATTTTCTCATATCATTATCACTGACAATCTAAAACATGACAAGCAAGTACGAAAAAGCATTAGAAATGGAAATAGGTTACTGGGTTTCATTGCAAAAAACTCTAAGTACAGTTCAATAACACATTATTACCGCTCTATAAAGCGCTATTCCGACCGCATCTGGGATATGCTGTGCAACTCTGCTTTCCTACCCTACGACGAGACATTAACAAAATGGAGAGAATTAAGCGTAAAGCAACGAAAATGATTTATGAACTCCGCAATCTTAGGTATGAAAGGTATCTTCAGCAGCCTGAACTCATCTCCCTAGAACAAAAAAACTGATAGGAGAACCCGCCGAGACCCACAAATATCAAATATCGAGACCTAAAAATATCTACAAATAATAATAGCATCAACGATATTGACCTGAAAGGACTTTTTGACAGACAATAACGTGCGAACCATAAATAACGGCCAAAAACTAGTAAGAAACTTCAGGACATCTCAGGCTCCAAATTTATTTTCAGATAAATTGCCGGAATCTGGAACTAACAGCTCAAAAAAAAAAAATGTCTGTTAGCACTGCGAGGACATCAAAAAACAGCCTTGACTAACATTGAATAAGAAACCCTCCCCCTTCCCAGCATTTTAAAGTAGATTCAAAGTTTGATCAGAACTCCAATATCCAATTGAGCCAACATGCATTGTGTACTACCGGTTACAACAAATATTTTGTTTCTTGAATCTTTTAATCTTTATCCCGTACAAGTACGAGTACTATGAAGAGAGTTATAGTTATTGTGTACAAGTTATACATTATAATTACGTAAATGAAGTCATTATTTTGCACCAATCGTCTAGTAAATAATAAGTACCAAGTGTCATATGGTTATCGTGACCACGTGTCATACAATTACAACCAATTATAAGCGTTGTACCATGAGTATGTAATTATTGTGTACCACAAGCCTTATTATTTACCACGACGGTCATGTAATGTTTGTATGACTCGCCATATAGTGTTCTATTAGTCACGAGCTTTTTGAATACCTTGAATCCTGTAACCGTTACGTAGAAAGTCACATACTTAACGTATTCCGAGTCATGTTAGAGTTCTGTCGCGAGACACGAAATAATTGTGTACTGCAAGTCATATAATTATTGCGTACAACGAGCCAGAATTACATGCATGTACAGCGAGTTATATTACTATAGTGTACTAAGTCATAGAACCATCGTGTATCATGAATCATAAAATTATTGCGTACTGCGAGTAAGTCTCAAGATGTTTTCTAAACACCCTCATACATTTATGGAAGTAATAAAGATCTAAATCATTTTCTATGATCTGAAGTTTTCACCATGCTACACTCTGGTTGTTAGGTTCTCATGTCACCTGAAATTCCAATAGAAGGTGTCCTAAAAGTCACAGCACACTTGCATATATTTTCGTTAGCAGACATGTTGAAGTCACGGTGGTAAATAACAAAACATGAACGATCCGAGCCTGTATTGATGGCAAGGTTTTACACTTTCAACAATGTTTCTAACTTTCATGTATACATTTTTACCTCCAGTACTCTATAATGACTCAAGTTAGTAAAACACAAGTGCACAGTGACCTTCCAGACACTCTCCATAGCAACAAGGTCTAATAAAGCATTGAAAATAATTATTGTTCTTCAGAATTTTATGGAGGATTTTTATCCCATTTGATTTTTTGTGGCGTTTTTGTGCATAATTTCACAACACGTCGTTTCTGAACTTGATAATTATCACTGACGTCGTCCCAGACTAATTACACGACCTACATAAAGTCCGCATAGCACTGAAATTTTGGAAAGTCCATACAACTATTTCTTTGAAGATTGAATTCTAGCGTATCAACTATGTTGTTGAATGACTTTCGAAAAAAGTTATTCTGCTGTAATGGAAAGTTTGTACCAATTTCATATCAAGATTTCAGCAACAAACAAAATTTATTTTACGCGAGGTTGGTAAAAAAGAGGAGTTTAAATTCTAAATTTAAGCCAAAATTAAATTATGCAGTGACACAAGACGTCTGAGACGCAGCGACACAAGACGTCTGAGACGCAGCGACACAAGACGTCTGAGACGCAGCGACACAAGACGTCTGAGACGCAGCGACACAAGACGTCTGAGACGCAGCGACACAAGACGTCTGAGACGCAGCGACACAAGACGTCTGAGACGCAGCGACACAAGACGTCTGAGATGCAGCGACACAAGACGTCTGAGACGCAGCGACACAAGACGTGTAAGGCACAGGTCACAAAGTATCAGAAGTTCAAGAGACAGGAGCACAAAGTACCGAGTGTGGCAGCGATGCGGCGCAGGGCACGGAAGGAGAAGAGGGTGCAGAGCTCAGCGAGGGCGGTGTGATCGTCAGGAGCTCGGAAGAACGGGTGGCGGCCGCTCGTGAGGCACAGCCCCACCACGCCCACTGCCCACATGTCCACGCCTGCCCACTTTATTTATTAGCATCTCACAGTGATAACCAAGTACACATTCAGTTCCTTGTATAAAATGCAGTCTCGGAAATAATAGCTTTGATCTATAATCGAACTAATTGAAATGAATTCAATGAGATTGACTAATTGAAAATTGTCAATCTGGATATACGTCGGTGGTATAAGTGCTCTCCTACCCCAAATTACCAAAAGGGAATTCCAGACTTTAAATTCCAGCGACAGGCAGTAAAAGGAAATGAACAAGCCACTAAATTACAAAAGACAAAAAAATGAACAGGCTGAAGTGTAACGCGGACTACTCATTCCTTAACGAGGCACGAAAGAGCCACTACGCAGATGTTCAATCCCCCATCAAATGTTGCCAGTCTCTCACTGATCTTTGTGTCCCATCCATCAAAAGTATTATCTAAACCATGCTGAAAAAATGTTGGTATTTTGCAAAAACACATTACAGACTAGTACTTCAACCGACACATCACAGAGATGTTTCAAAAACTAGGAACTAGACAACAAACTGAATTTGCAAGTACTATTTATAATAAGCAAGGCAAACGCAGTTCGGGGAGCCTAATTCTCGTAGTTTCAGGTGTCACACATCACACGTCACAAGCGAGACAAACATGAGCTCTAAGAAAACACACCAGTGTGTTGATGAGGATGCCTAAGCAGCACCTCGGGAGGACGGAACCCCGGTGTGCCGGCCCGCGCTGCCGGCTGCTGGACCCGTACCATGCACCTCTTGCACACCTCACCCCGGCCGTAGCAGCGACACCCACCGCTGCCCTGGGAGTACACAACGCATCATTATTATTGTTGCTTTTATTATTATATTCGTGTTTTAACCATATTTTTACCCTCATGACTGAGCTATTGCTGGTCGGGGGTACTATTCAAGCAGGGCAGGGTTTGTAGTAGCACTGTAAAGACCAGTTAAGAGGGTACCATGACATTAAATAGGGCACAAATGAAGTTTCACTACTGCATGTGATGTTGGGATCATTGTGTGTTCTAAAGATATGTGTCCGAAAATATTACTTCGTAAAAAGACAACCCCAAATCACCGAACGTTTGATTTGATGTTTAATTCAGAACTATGTCGGTACCAAAACCAGGCCCACTGACGTCGACTGACACACTGCAAATACCACCACCTTGGGGGTATAATTTTGTCAAGGTTGCCGGTAAAACCTCAGTGTCCGACAGATAACGCTTCATTTTACAGTTAGATGCCATAAAAACGACCAATACTGATGCTTGAGGTACTCTAAAATAAGTAATTGAAGGATTTATATCCTTTCATGCTCATTATTACTTCATAAGTGCGTTTCCCATTCATTTTGTTTCTCAAATAAAAATTCTTTGAACTGAATATCTTATTAATGAAACAAAATAATTCCTTCAAACAGCATTATGATGTACAGAAACAGTAGAGCAGCACTTGTAACGGCATCTACAAAATTTACCTTTCCTGCAAACAGTGCCCTGACATCCTTCTCGTCTTTGGTCTTCTTGACATCAGAATTGTATGCCTGGGACATGACCTCAGAGCCTCTCGTCAGGGATACGGGACGGTAGCTGGAGGCAGAGGGAATTGCACAGCTGTCTTTATGGTCCGTAAGACTGGGGCTGCAGTTCTGCATCTGGTCAGAGACGATGCTCGAGTTCTGGACCCCGAAGAACGTTTTCGACCGAGTCCGATCGAGAGCCTTCACAGGATTCTGCACTGGTGCTGCTCCTAAATTAGAATGTTTTGTAGCGTTTTTCGGTCCTTTCACTTTTGGAGTAGGTCCAGATACGCTTTGAAGTACTCCTGGAAGAAATGAAACTTGCGTAAATTTTGTATTATACTTTGATTATACCCTTGGCCGATTGATACCGCATGAGATAAGTACATGTATGTATATCCAAAGCCGTTTCACAGCTATGCCATTCGACCATCACCAGCTTGGTCAAATATCACCAGCTTGGTCGACTGGTGAGCGAATCTGCTTTCGAGCGGGAAGACCCGGGTTCGAATCCCGCTGCCGACATGGTTGACGCGGCTAGAAATACGGCATGGGACTTGGGTAAAACAACCGAATAATTATCAAAGTAATTATCCGACCCAAGAATGGGCCAGAAGGTTCGTTCCTATAGCCTCATTCTATTCTATTCTATTCTATGCCAGATATGGAGGTCCTTAGAAATGTACAACACGATGCCCAAAATACAGCAAGAACGTTTAATATCACTGAAGAATCAAAAGTAAATCAGAAACAGACAGAAATATTTCATGGCGTAGATTTTATATGAAGTAGATTAGCCTTCACCACGTCATTTCGAAGAAAAATAGTTTCGGCGTTGCAAATTAATTTTTGGAAAATTCCCACTGATTTCTTGATAAAGCTCTACAATGAAAAACATTCGTTTTGAATAACTGACCCCAACCGTCGTCACCGGATGACTCAACAAAGTATACAAGAAGCATATGATACACCACTTACATTAACGAGAATCTTAATAAAGAAAAAAATTCATCTTCGACACTCGTAGGAATGTCTTCGTGTTCTGTTAATTGAAACTTTAAATGTAAAATAAAACAATTAAAAAAATTTCTACTTCGTATGCTAGTTAGTACAAGCTTGTGTTTTACTGATTGCTGTAATTGTATATATAGTAAATAATAAAAATAAATCTTTTTATTCCAGAAACTGGTGCTTCTCATGGTTACGCAACCGTGAGAAATTACTTTTTTGCTGAGTAATTCTAAAAGAAATCAATAGAAACAATGTAACTAGCGAAATTGAGTCTCGACTCGCAATGACGACCATCCACTAAACGAGTCTTACGTATTTATCACAATCAGACCTACAGTCGTAGTGTAATAATTCGAAAATCAGAATAAGAAACGTCACTTGAACTGAGTGGAACGGGTACTAACTCGATTAAGTACATGCATAGTTATAGTTAACGTGACCTTTATTCAGAAACTAACGTTCATGTAAGGCAACTCTCGACACGCCTATGAATTATACGGGATGGGACAAGGGTAGCAACCCAAGAATGAGCCGAACGGCTTGTTTCTACTACCTGATTCTATCATTCTATTCTTATATTCAGATGCATTCCAGTGAATATAAACCCAAGCAATTTAAAGAGAAATGTAGCAATCTCATGGTATGTACTCATCCTAGAACCTAAATTTCGAAAGGGTGTCCCGTTGTAGTGATTTGATTTTTTTCACCAAACTTCGTATACGCTACCTTAAGGTTGATAATTTCTTATCAACGGCTGGGAGTTCTGTGTGATCTAAGAACACGCTCATTTAAGACTAAACGTTTGTAAAAGAATAATGAAACAAAGAAAAAAATATTTTCATTCTTCCTGACGCACAACTTCAAAACAAAAATCCACTCGCAACACCTGCGGAGCAAGGGAACTGAGAAGACACTTCTTTTGCAATAATATAATCCTTTCTGCCAAGACTATTCTCTAAATATGAGGGAAGAGATTCTTCTTCAAAGGAAAAGTCTACAACGATAGCAAACCATCTGAGATTCTAGAACATAAATAATTGCGAGGAGCAAGTTCACACATTACTACATAAAAACTCTGTATCTAAAGCCACTACAAATTATTGAAACTGCATTTCCAACAGAATTTCAGTTTTATTATGGATACAAATAGAGTAGGCATGAGAAGGCGGATTCACAAATAACTAACACAGACACTTTAAGAATTTAAACACACCTGGACCGTTTGCAGCAGCATTGGTGTCTTACATTTACCGCTAGATTGTTTATACTGTCCATCTACATTTAGTTTACCCAAGAACTCGGACACGGTCATTGATGATAGTAACCAACAAAACATGTCTTTTGGCTCACAATGCGCATACTATCCATACATTATCTGGGAAGTTTTTTCCAAGTAACAAACCATCTGCACCACAACGGCTTAACACATTCATTGCGGTTGCCTAGCCGGTGCAAATCTTTACTTTGTACATACAGTCACTAGAATAGAATAGAATGAGGCTATAGGAACGAACCTTCTGGCCCATTCTTGGGTCGGATAATTACTTCGATAATCATTCGGTTGTTTACCAAAGTCCCATGCCGTATTTCTAGCCGCGTCAACCATGTAGAAAGCTTTGAAAAAATTACAGAACCTAACCTGAGTGACCCACCGGTGGATCATACCGCAACGAATGTGTTAAATGAGCCCCTTGCTTCTAGCCTCATGCTCACCTTCGTCAGGCTGCCGCTGCTCTTGCCGTCGAGCTGCCTCTGCCATGCGGGTGTGTTTGCTGGGGGAGTCCTGCACACCATACATGTCAAATGAAATAACATTCACTGAACTGCTGTCTGGGTCCACATAAACTAATATCGACTGAACTACTGTCAGGATTCAAGTGAACTAATATCTACTGCACTAGTTTTTGGGTTTAATAAAACCCTTCCACCATTACCTTGAGGGATGCAGTAGAATAACACCAGCATAAATAATATTTGCTGCAAGAGGAATTAATATTTCATAACACACTGAGCATAATGTTCTATACTGTCCTAGGGCCTAAAATATCAGGTTGGTGCACAAGTAATATCCGATTTTGAGTGAAAGTTTCAGAGAGTATTTATCAAATTATTCTCTCTTTACAGTTCAGGAAGGTCCTAATGAGTAACTTATACCATTTCTTTTAGATTATAAAAATACTTTTCACAATCTATAGAATAATGAAAAGTATTAATCAATACTTTTTATTGACAAAAATTAATTAATCTGCCTCAATACAAAGTATGGAGGAAGATCTATTAATGTTCCTCAATATTTTCACTCAAGTTAGTCCCAATCAACCCTTTCGATCCCATTGGGACATACATGTCCTAACAAAGAGCAAAAGCCGGATCGAAAAGGTTAAAGATCACAAGAGACGAGTTTTACTCTGTAGGTTACATAGAGCATCGGATATTTATCAATTTGTTCTACCGTATTCACATTATTCGTTTCCTTGTATTAATTAATTGTATTTTCTGTTATTTCAAGCAAACTGTGTCATGCTAAAAATACTGCACGGAAATTGGGCAAAAAAAAGGATGCTTCCACTTTCCACAACGCCGCATGGTAGTTCACAAGCATTTTCAATTTAATAGGAATTTTATGTCTTTTTTAGTAAGTTCAAAGGTGTAAATTTTTTACATTTAACATTAACTCTGAAATGAATCTATATTCATAAATTAAGAAGTAATTAATACATCCGTCTCTTCTCCAGTAAATAATTATTATGCTTATGGAATGTTCCAGTAATATTATAAAGCTCCACTTGTCTTTGACATGCTTTAGTTGATGACTTAAAATTGCATCAGTGCTATTACATCATAATTTACTGATAGGATTTTTTTTTAGGGAAAATCGACATATTTTCCCTAAAAAAATACGACAAATTTTGAGTCGCACTTCAGGAATTAAGTTCGAACACAAATGAGAACTCACTGTTTTTCCAACAGGCCCATATCGTGCAGTTGAGACTTGTAAAATGAGTTCTGACGAGTCAAAAACATAGAGAATACAGTTGAAAACTTAGTAGACTGGAGGAAGCATAAATCGTATGTGGGTCAGTAATTTTTGTGTGAAAATATGAGACTCGATCTCGCACATGATCTCCTGTTTCTCAAAAAGAGCAGGGATGCAAATGAGACGCGAAACTATGACGGCACAATAAATAAGCGAGAACTAACAGCTCTGAGGAATGCAATCTCCAGGCGCGGCTGTGACCCAGAGACTGCATCACAGAACGCGTGGTGCAGGTGTTGCGCGAATGATCTGGTTTTTACCTTTAGTTGACGTGAGGGAGAAGGAGTGTCATAGTTCGTTAAACCCACAATTCGATTTGAGAGCGCAGTGGTCTCAAAAACTAGACCTCAACCATATCCTTAAAGTTAAGGGCCATTAGGGCTCACGGAGTAGCAGGGATAAGTCACAGCCCACTGACGGGGAATGGATGGCTGGACGCTAAAATACAAGCTACATGCCTGTACGTCAAAGTGAAGGCCAACGAATCAAAGAAGATGTCCGGATCAGACTCTTTCACTGCTCGCTTTTCTATCACGGAGCAAAGGTGATAGGGTTAACTTGAACTAATGTTTTAAGAATGCATTAAATGTCAAGCGTAACAGCCGCAACTTACCAATAAACACGGAAGCTGTTGTCGCTGTAAGGCTTGTGTTTTACGGGGCGTGATAACTGGGACAATAGGGGAAGACAACGACCCACTGCCCACACGTGCTGATGAACGTTTCTTGACCGGTGTGATGGTGCCGTCTGCAGCAGATGTGCCAGCACTCGTAACTGTAGCGCTCCGGGTTGAAATTTTGCGAGGCGTAACTGAAATGACTTTTTCCGCATTTGAAGAACCACTGGTTGAACACGGAGTACAGAGATTCTTTATTCTATCTTCATCGCCGCCTTTACTATTTGTACAGGATTCATTTTTGCCTTCATCAGCAGATCGTTGCACTTCTGTAGCTATTTGATCAGAAATATTTTTTTGAGTACCATTGACTGCACCAAGTGGAAAAGGGTGTGCATTTTCTTGCGAAGTTCTAACAGCCACAGAGAAGCTGGTATTAACAGACGTTCCAGGAATCGAAGTCACGTTTTTAACTTTAATGTTTTCTTTCTTAGCCGGGCTTTGATTCGTTAATTTCCTTGGTGATCGACGCACGGCCATGCCCTGGAAAATTCAAAACGAGTCAACTTTTACCATTACTCTTAATAATTACAAGTGAGAAATGAGTAATATGACATTCGCCAGAAGCACAACAGGAAATAATTTTCAGATATAGCAACCAATTCCCCACATATATTCTTTCTTTCTTCCATATATCACTGGGTTAAGGCTGTAAGAATCTATTGAAAAATAGTCGGTGAGAACCTATCGATTTGAACAAGACGTTGGTTAAAACCTTCAAGTAATTCTCACACTGCGTGATTGAACGACTTTACATCATAGCTCCACGTTCACATTTGACTATCCCAGTCTTGCTGCTGGTGAGTCTCCTACGATGAGTATTTTGAACAGTTTCACGACCATCTTCAAACATTTTATGCAACACGTCGACTTCTAATGCACTCTTCTAAGAACATATTCTCTAAGTATGCGTCTTTTCCATTTCACAACGTTTTAAGAAAAATTTATAGAAAGCCTTTCCTCGACTTTTCTTAGCCAAGACAAATGCGACGAAGAGCCGACACACCCGTGTCAGCACAGCACTATCACAACCTGCCAAGCAGAAACTGATAGCTGCACACGAGCAGCACGTTATAAGCTCCAATATGCTTCGTTCTCGTACTAGATTTTAAACTAATTGCAGATACTTTCCAAACTCACTTAACGTTTTCATGAATCATAGTTTTAGACGAACCAATATGGCAAAGAGAAAATGCAATTCAAATTTACAAAAAACAATGTTGAAGTTTTGCAGAAGTTGCAACGTATAAAGAATGCCTCACATGTTAGAACTTTTTAAACATATTGCATTACTGAAAAACTTAGGATTACAAAGTTCTTACATGTTTGTATGCCAGCATAGCAAACTTGTGTGTCTTAATTCTGAGAAACTTCACAGCACACATACTAAGGATTAATTATGCATAAAATATTCTGCAAATATAGCCGCCTTAATATCATCTTTTTCTTGCCGTATACAGGATTGCCACACAAAATTGGAAATAAAATTCAAGGACAAATATTGAAATATCAAGGGCACAAATTTACAGTATATCAATTCTATTAAACAACATGTATGCCGACATAACATTATTTCTTATTGGATCAAAATGGATGAAATTTGGTAGCAGATATGGGTGGAGAGATAGTATCTAATCATATAAATTAGGAGAATTGCCATTATAGGATCCAGATCAACACGAATTTCTACATTTTTTTGTGCCCCTACCAGTTAGTTGACCAATAAGTGATACCTACTTGACAATACACCAATATATAAACGACAAACTTTATACACGTAGTGTTATTATTTTGCAAAACTAATTATTAAATTCAGTACTTTTGAATACAACACAAAAAAGCAGTGGTATGTCACTTAAACCAAGTGCAACATATAGAAGTGTCACTGATTGATTGGATGGGGCGTGACTATTTTCAGGTTACATATTTTATTACCACATCTCGATACATAGACAATTATTGTAGTGAAACAACTACGAATGGTAGTACATTTTTTTAATAAAAAAAAGTAAAGCAACATAAACAGTTCCACTTAGTATTATATAATTCTGCTCACAAAAAATTGCAAACACCATAATTAAGTGTATGTTGACGCTGTTACGTCTTTTTTAACTTATGTTGCAGAACATTTAATAACTCAGCTTTTTGTTGAGTTCTTTTAGCAGCTCTACAGCTTTGACTCTCACTGAATTGGAACGACTAATAAGGGATAGATCATTTTCCTCCTCTACTTTCTTAACAAGATCAGCTTCTTCCAACATTCTTTGAAATGAATGTTCCAGTTTAAGCTTTTAGTTAGAAGACGCAGCAGCTTCCAGCTATAAGGGCTCGTTTTTTCATCACCTCACTTTGTTGGTGTTGTTTCTCTTCACGCTGATTGTATGATAGGTATGATACTGCATTAGTGCAGTGCTGCAACTAGTTAGCAATCGCCTGTTTATGTTTAGCTTATGCTCTTAGTGAGCGCCGTTACCTAATTGCACTATCACTGCATCAATAACAACTCACTGAGCAACTAGTTTTCTTTGACAAATTCGAAGTCAGGATATCGTTGTTCATGCTAAGCCTCCTTTCTACTGATGCTTGTCCGTGCGAAAGGATCAACATCATTTTCATCACTTCCCAAAGCTACGCGAATTTAGCCTTTTTACCAATAAATCTTGAAGAAACTTATCCAACCGTAGGGTTTGCTGGCAGTTGTAATCTTTGAACTTGTCTCTCTATCACATCTATGCTCCACTCGAACCAAAGATATAAAGGCATCATACTCTTTAATAAGATCTTCACAGTGACTCTCACTCATCAATTTTCTTTCACTTAATTCGGACAATAGACCTTCAAACTTTATTAATGATCGCCTGGAATCTTAGCTTGCAATAATCATTGTAAGTGGACATTCAAGGTTGTGACAATAGTATACTAATCGTATACACAACACAATTTTCCAAAAACATTTAAAAATTCAAGGACAAATAATTTTGCCCAAGGACAATTCAAGATTTTCAAGGATGTGTGGCAACCCTTTTGTACAATTACAATACATACCAGAACATACTTGTTGGAAGCAGAAAACGCAAGTTTCTAGTACATCAAGAGAAGCATAACGAAATTTAAAAAATAAACTATAACCTAAACACGTGAAGCAACTAGAGGACAGGCAAGACTCACGAGCAACTGGAGGACAGGCAAGACTCACGAGCAACTGGAGGACTGGCAAGACTCACGAGCAACT
>VCRD01000589.1:193113-206357 GCA_006783055.1 Trinorchestia longiramus
TGGAGGACAGGCAAGACGCACGAGCAACTGGAGGACTGGCAAGACTCACGAGTAACTGCGAGTTGAGGCGCGCCGATGAGGCTACTGTGAGGACGCCCTTGCTCCCCTGGCGAGGTACCGGAGGCAGCTGAGGGGTGGAGTAGGAGGGCTTGAGGCGCTTGGAGCAGCTGGGTGCACTGGACATCTCGTGACACATCTGTATGCAAGAACGAACCAATTAATGCAATTCAAGGATGCCCAATGGAGAAGTAAATGAAAGTAGCTTGGGTAAATTTTGGCTTGAAATGTTGGCGAGCTACGCCAGGCTATTAGATAAATTTCCTAGTAAACTAAGATAGGCACATCAGTTTCACGAACGAACATACGTTACTTTAAATACAAACAATAATATAGATAACACGAAATGCTGAAATTTGACAACCTCCAGCGACTCCCCTGCTTCAATACGTCACAGATTGACAAACCATGACTGGTGACAACATTTTTTGTATCTTGTGCACCCACTGTGAGTGCTGCAGAAGTAACTTGTCTACGTAAACATACATGTACAGCTGTATCCGTAATTAGTGAATATACAGAGTGAGAAACTCATTCATGCGAGGACATGAGGGTAGCTTGTGTATACTGCAGACTGCTTCCAAATAGCATAAAGGAGGGAGTCATTTATGAGATGAACGTCGAGATGGTTTCCTTTTTTAAATCATAACGTGCATTAGCCCCACAAACTTGAGTAACCTGCTATCTGATTATGAAATGTTGAACTGATGTACGAGTCAGAATCTTGATCAACCCTACTGGACACTCAGATGTTTAAAAATATATCGAGTTGATTCAAATTTTTAATATTTCTGGCAAGACGGCATGTGACTTGGGTATCAACCCAAGAATGGGCCAAACGGCTCGTTTCTATTGCTTATTCTATCCTCACCCTAAATATGCTCTTTTAGACTTCTATTCAAGTCTCTTCCTACCTAATGCTGCTGAATCTGCGAGAGATAACTGAAAGCATCTCTGAAGGACACACAAATATAACAAACACAGTATCTTAAGAATTTAAGTCATCACCATGTAGCTCTCGGTTTTCGAGATATGGAGAAGTGTGCAAGTGTGGGTTATAAATTATTATCAATTTGCTCAAATCATTGGACTAATATGCTTTACTTCTACTTAATACGTCAAATGAAACGTAGAAGCACAATAATTCCCTCACCACTATTGAAAATTTCAGTCATTGGAAGAATCCACGTACGCATCTCAAAGAAAACACTAACTGATGAGTAGAAAGAATAGAAACAGACTTCTACACCAAGACTATCTCTTCCACTATCTGCTGATCATTGTGCAATATTAGGGAAAAACAGTGGAACCCTCAATCCCAGAGGTAAATTTACAGAGACATAATGCAATCTATGTCATTCAAATAGATCTCAAGAGTTCTACCTTCCATATGAGAGTGGTAAGTCCTCTAGATGCACTGAAAAAAAACAACCTTCAGCGACTTTCTGGAGGGACCCATAGCGAGACATCGTTACTGTTCTATCTCAAACCACTTCGACCTCAATACGAGGGTAAGTCGGTGACAGAACGATGATGAGTTAACCCGATATCATAAAGGCATTCAGCATTCAAATTCTTACGAGAGGCAGCGAGTAATATTTATACACAGTATTGTTTCTAAAGTGTGTGGTCATAAAAATGCAGCTTGAAACAGGCTTCCATGTCAGTACTTGGGTGAAATTCTGCTTTAAACATTTTGATCATTAATTTAAGTATCATAACAAAGCCATCAAAAATTCATAGGTGAAGCATTGAAAAGGCATTTCAACATGAAACGGCTCCACGAGCTCTGAAATGTAAGGTTTCAGTTTGGTATTTCCAATTTAGGAACAAACGTCATCCACGTATTCCTCAAGTGATTCATTAGAACACCATCATTGATTAAATTTTGAGTCCTAGCTGTAGTGCTTCGTAAATGTCGTTGTATGGTTAAAAAAGCCTTGCTTTCCTTTTCACGCTTCTCGTAAGTAGAGTGTCCAACTGACCCATCATTAGAATGTGTTCAATGCTACCACTGTATCTTCATTCTTTTTCGTTTATGTTCTTAGACACACCAACCAAAATTAATTTCTAAAAAAATAAAACAAGTACTGTACTACAGCTGTTGAAACGTATTTGCTAAAACTGTAGTAATCTGCGCAAAATTTTTCTCTTCACATTGAGAACCACTCAATTCAAGAAATACTATTTTCGATAAAAAGCGTAGAAGTACCTCGACAGGGAGCTTTCTCTTGACAGGACGCCCCAGTTGGAGGTGAGGGGTAGGCGGCAAGGCGGTGGCTGGCGCTGCTGCACAGAGCGCGGGAGTGTCATTCTTCACATCCTGCGCCAGACCGAAGTCCACCAAGCAGTACCTGCACACACAAGCGGTTCCTGACACTTGTCCTCTCCAGTACAGCCACATTGTTTGCAGCCTCGACATTCCCACCGTATGCACATGAATAAAAAATAGACCCTAAATACATCTACAGGATGAATGAAAAGTATATTCTTATTTAACTTGGCTGTAACTCTCTTCGCATTAGCATGATAACAGTCTGTGTCCAGTTATCTGTCATTAGCAAGTTGAATTTTCACTGTCAGTGTCCACTTAACTTGCTCACGCAGTGTTCCCTAATCGTATCTCTCCATATGTATGCATAAGTAAACGCATAGGTTTTTTATCTACCTATGAAGGTCACTGTCCACAGACGAGAAGCATTCGAAAAATGCGCGGAATTTTGTAATTCTTCAACTTTCCTATACAATGAATCTATTTTTTAACATAACCTCCGTCACGGTCGATGCACTTCACCAGGCGGTGCTTTCATCCTTTTAGACCATTCTTGAAAAAATCCGCAGACCTTTTTATGAGCCATGTTTTTGCTGCGTGTTTTACTTCATCAGTGCTATTAAAACGGATGCCTTTCAACTGTTTTTTGAGTTTCCGAAATAAATAAAAAGTCCTATGGGGCTAGGTCTGAGCTATAAGGTAGATGTGGCAGCAATTCCCATCGAAATTCTTTCAAAACTTCTTTTGTAACGCGTGAAGTATGCACTGGGGCGTAGTCGTGATGGAAGAGGATTCCACGATGGAGCTTTCCTGAACTCTTTTTAGCCAATTCTGCTCTCAATTTCCTCAAAATTTCTACATAATAGACTCCTGTGACAGTTTTTCGAACTTCTGAAAAGTCTACAAGTACAACTCCTTCAGAGTCCCAGAAAACGGTTGCCATTACCTTGTTGACAGACCTCTCAGATTTGAATTTTATTGGGCCAGATGATCCGCGTGCAAGCCATTGTTTTGACTGCTGTTTTATTTCAGGATCATTCTGGTCAACCCATGTTTCATTCCCATTGATGATTCGACTGAAAAAGTTGTCTTCATTCGCTCCAATTTTGGTCAAAACAGCCGTTGACAATTCACTTTTAAGATTTAACTGTTCTGGGTACAACGCTTTTGGGACCGATCTCGACGAAAGCTTGCCGAGGCCTAAATCGTCATGCAATCCGAATGAGCTGAACCAACCGATATGCTGATAGTCTGAGCTATCAGATAAATTGTCAATCTCCAATCTTCTTCGACTAGGCTCCTAACAGCATCAATGTTTACAAAAGTTTTCGAGGTTGTTGGTCTTCCACAACCCTCATCATCTTCAACAGCTTCTCTACCATCTCGAAATATTTCACTCCATTTGTAAACGTAAATTTTCATCGGAGCATGATCCTCATAAACGTTCTGCAAAGCTTGAATGATATCAGTTCCTTTCCAAACAAGCTTTACTAAAAAATTTATGTTGGTTCATTTCAGTTGTCAAACAACTGATAGTGCGGATGTGCCGCGGCCACACCGCAGTGACGGTTAACAGGTTAAGCGTAGAAAGTTGACGCAAAATAATTTAGCAGAGCTTGATTTCAAGTTACATTTGCATGCATATTTGGTCCGAAGAATCCCCGATCATGCTCACAAAATTTGCTAACTCGACGACCGAAATTCTGCATAGCCCTCACCATTTCCACGATGACTGAAAAAATTACTAGTAGCACTCCTTGTTTCACTTCATACCGAGATTTAGACTCCTTCTGAAACACTGAATATGATTTTCATCACTGGAAATCATATTATTGAAATTTATTTCTCCATTTTCAGCCATTCGGTTGAAATTCCGAGAAAAATCGTGCCTTTGAATCTTGTCATTCTTTGGTAGAAATTGGTTAACTTGAGGTGTAGACCACTTTTAATGATATTACGAGCATCTATTCTTCATCGTAATTTTTTCTTTTCATTTCTGGAA
This sequence comes from Trinorchestia longiramus, assembly GCA_006783055.1. Taxonomy (NCBI): domain Eukaryota; kingdom Metazoa; phylum Arthropoda; class Malacostraca; order Amphipoda; family Talitridae; genus Trinorchestia; species Trinorchestia longiramus. The sequence continues at coordinate 197,445 of VCRD01000589.1, forward strand.
AATCTCCGGAACAGTTCTTCGACCTGGCTTGAGCACACAGGTATTGTTCAATTCCCTTTGATCGATTCTAACTTCGTCATTTCTTATACAATAAATTTATTCTTATTCTAAACTGTTGTCAGAAATGAGTGCAGGGTTTGATAAATTGAATCAATTTGTCTAGATCCGAGGTACAAGGTAAAAATCTTGGAACCACATACATGTGCATCAAAGGTGTATTGCAAATTTGGAGCATGTGTGAAGAAATAAGGAACCAGGATGGAGAAAAAGGATCTGAACGCACAAAAATGAAAAATATAGGAGACAGATGTACCTAGTGGCATCAGGAGCCTTGCAGAGACAATAAGTGTCTTACTCTCTTCAGATAGCGAAACTGAAGAACTTTGCCAAAGAGATATTTTTAAAGAAACTACCACAATGAGAGACAAATATTAAAGAATGAAACGCATACAGATGTCAGAAGATCCTCTCCTTTGGTGGCGTAAGAACGCTTAGTCGTATCCTTCCCTTACTTTACTATCTAGGACAAACTTAGCCTGTACCTCCACCTATGTAGCCAGCGAGTGCCTATTTAGTGGAGCTGGCATCATCTATGATAAGATTAGGCTTAGCTTCTGAGCGTGCATAGAAACTTTTCTTTTCAAAACACAATTCGCCAATAATTAGCTACGAGTATTGAACGAAAGTAACAGGCTTTTCCGAATGGGTGGTGGTTGGGGGAAAAGGTTGACGAGGTGCATTTGAGTCAGATCCTCGTCCCGTATCCTGGTAACACAGATGATGAAGTCATTCAAAACTATTACTTTTAAATTGAAACTATTTTTGTAATAATTTGCAAGGCCTAACTTCATTGATGAACTCGGTGAATTACTAAACTACTTCATTTATTAGTTGCATCCATTGAAGAAATTATTCTTTCCGACATAAAACTATTTTCATTAAAAAAAATTATTATAGAACAATTGAAAAAGAGACAGGACATCCGTATCCGCGGATATTGAAAAATCCATATCTAGACCATCTCTTTGTAAATACGAGTAACTGCTACGTAGAACTAGACCTCTCTAGTCATACAATACAGAGTAGAGTGATCGACCAATATTGTTTAACGAGAACAAATTTGCAGCCCAAGAAGTAACTGTAGAAAACATCATGCGCCAGGACTGATGAAACTACCGACCAGAGTAAGGGTGCCTTCTTTAACATAAACATTTTACCCATCACTAACACAGGGATAAACTCTCCATTTCGGAGGCATATCATTTCAGTACATAGAGATCAAAACTTTCGTTTAGTCCAATGATTTAGGAATGTTTTTAGGCGGCAGCCAATAATTTACAGTTATTTACTGTAAGAACAAGTGCGGGTTAAACGCTTTCCAGGCTAAACGCCAATTAGTCAGGGCATTAATAAGATTCGAAATGTTCATATACCAACATAATGAGTGATGCAGTTATTCCATTAATGATTAGCTTCAATAGCTCCATCAGCGACAGAAAAGAGCTGACTAGAATAGAATAGAATGAGGCTATAGGAACGAACCTTCTGGCCCATTCTTGGGTCGGATAATTACTTCGATAATTATTCGGTTGTTTTATCCAAGTCCCATGCCGTATTTCTAGCCGCGTCAACCATGTCGGCAGCGGGATTCGAACCCGGGTCTTCCCGCTCGAAAGCAGACTCGCTCACCAGTCGACCAAGCTGGTGATGACTAGCCAATGGCGATACCAAGATTCTAGGACTCATACAATAACGGTTGATGTCGATACTTCTAGTTTATACAAAATAGAATTTATTAAATTTTGAGTCATTAACTTCCATATGATATTCCGTTACCATGTAAGTTGTTAGTCTATATGAAAGTTGTTTTCAATTCTGCAAACAGATTCATCAGTAGCGAATTCTTAAATTCAAGAACAAAATTATTCGTACCTTCCAGATCCACCAACGATGAAGTTTCAGCGCACAGAAATACAAGTCGAGAGACGTGAAGGTTCAGGGAAAAATGTTTCATTCTGCATTGCTTCACTGTACAATAAACCCCAAAGTGACACATAGTTCAACCGTTAGTCAAGTAGATCGGTGGTCTCGAATGTGGTAACCATTATTGCTTGCATCAAGGGTAAATTAAAATTATACCAGGTTGCATCACTACCTGAACTGGCGTTCGTCATCGATCACGCTTTAGATTTTGACTTGCTGCATAGTTTGCAGCTGCGATACATAATACACACGCAACTGGTGCAATGATGCAACACGCGATCGCACTTCATAAGGTAAGCATCATAAGGTTTTTTCTCTCCCTCGAACACGGAATCAATATACATATTGACGAACTCGATTGTTTCGATAACATCAATACGCTAGCATCGGGCTGCCGATAAAGCCTTTCTTCGTTCACCTCCTGAACTGAATATATTCTAGTCATCAATATAGTCTAGTCAACATCACCAGCTTGGTCGACTGGTGAGCAAATCTGCTTGCGAGCGAGAAGACCCAGGTTCGAATCCCGCTGCCGACATGGTTGACGCGGCTAGAAATACGGCATGGGACTTGGGTAAAACAACCGAATAATTATCAAAGTAATTATCCGACCCAAGAATGGGCCAGATGGTTCGTTCCTATAGCCTCATTCTATTCTATTCTAGTCCAGTGATGCCATAACTTGATCATGGCACAAGTTGTGCTCCAACACGCACTACATGTCACTGTTCAAGTGAGCAGTGAAATGACGTTGTAAGTGTTACCTATTAGATGCTAAATAACGCTGTAACCGTTACCTATTCGATGCTAACTGACACAGTAGTGAATCACATGGCTCCACTATAAACGAGTACCGTAACGAGGCTAGGTTCATCGACCAATGAGCAAACATGACAGAAGTGAATCCAGCGACGAGGCTAGGTCCCGTTAAGACCAGAAGCACATTAACTAATGAGCAGTCACGCTCAGGCAACACAGCCCAGCTAACCGCCATACATAACGAGGCTGCAACGCTCTGCGTCACGAACTCTACCAAACGCTTCCAAAGTCAACACCTCCACAAGAACTCTCATCACCTGAACAACTCAACTTACAACCAACAGCAGAACAAACGAAACAGAAACCAACCATCCTGTCTGCGAACAAGATGGGCTCAAACAACATACGCACTAACAAGAAGTGTTGGTGCGTACATACGCACTCCAACTCGCCAAGCACTACAACTCTACACGTCCCGGCGCCCTGCCGGCAAGATGTCAGTACGCCAGTACTCGACGTCAAAACGTGTGCAATGAAGAACTAAGAACTAATATCATATTCAAATGTCTGAATACAAACTGTTAAACTCATCCTGCCTTCAATTACCTTTTCTCCTATTAGGTTCCTCGACAGTCCCTTACTCCCTTAGGCGCTCACTCCGAGTAAGATAAAGATATTCAATGTCTGCTCGGAGATGTCTGAGGGTTGGGACTGAAGAGTGATTGTTAAAGAGAGATCACTATAACACTGTAGCCGTTACCTATTCGATGCTTTATGGAAGAGGAAGTTAGCAGGCTTGATGTCCCTGTGCATGATGCCGTGCTTGTGCACGTGCTGTAGGGCGCAGAGGAGGTTGGCCAGATAGTCACGTAGCTCACACGCACTCAGACAGCCCATGTAGTCCTGAGAAATTACCATATATTAAAGCTGTTGTTCCTATTCATCCAAACTAACAAGTGGTAAATCTATGATGGACAATTTCTAAAAATAACAAATACGTGTGACGGTAAATTATAAAGTAGATGGTAACGGGCAATTTTCATTCACTTTTCAAAACAAAGTAATAGATACAGAAAACACCAACAAAGCACTGTATATCTCGACAAAATGTTAAATGATATGTTTATGACGAGTACAAATTGAACAAAATTTCAAACCAAAACCCCACAATACAGAAATCAGTAGAGACTGAGCTGAGGAGAGTCGACATTTGGCAGCCATGCACTCACCGATGTGCTGTCGTGAAGGAAGTACGGCATAGCCAACACAATGTGGTTGAGGTGGCGGTGACAGGCCCACACACCCACCGTGTTCCGCATGCCTCTGCACGTCAACGCAAAACAAGTCTTCATTTGTTAATTTCCATACTCATGAACTCTTTGCTATGAAATTTGCAATTCCTTCAGTGTGAACTTAAGTAACAACAAAGTAGAACAATGTAAGTTACATAGTACAATGGACTCGCTAAAACGATTGGTCATTCCAGTACATCAGGCAACTTCATTCACACTGGAATTAAACATGGAATGAGGTTTGTTAGTCTTGCTGTGGTTTTACTGAATTGAGAAGTTTACAAATAGAAGAATACAGGATTTTTAACATCTTATAATGAACCAGTATGACATCTTGCAAAATCTAATATTGGAAAATTCACATATTTTAATTCTTACCAATGGCAAATGAAGGCAAGAGATGCAAACAAAGATGCTAAATAATTCTGAATAAATTTCCATACTATTTTACATTCTTGCTTAAATTAAAATAGTTGATATATTAAGAAATTAGTATGAGATTATCAAATGTTTGTGAAAGCAATGTAATACCCAATCAAATAGACAACAATATAGAGAGTACATGTATACATATATATTTATTAAGAGTTCACAACAATTCACAACAACATTCAGTCAAAACTTACTCTACATACAAGTGTACCAATGCTTTGAAAGTGATATGACAACAACATAGCATCACAGTATGATAAACTCCATTTATGAAACACCATAATACGTTACAGGTGAAACTCACTCAGCTTATGCATTCATCTGAGCTGACAATTAGACACTTCTATAATATCAAAGCTAAGAACCATTGTTTTATATGAAGACACCTCCAAATATGAATGGCAAGACTCACCCCAGCAAATGCAGACACCTCAACTCCATGAGAACACGTGAGGGATGAGAGGTAGGGACAATGTGCTTGAGTGCAACATGTTTAGGCACAGAAGTACCAGCAGCTTTGGGCTTGGCAAGGTAAACTCGACTGAATGTGCCACTGCCCACAACTCTAAGCACATTGTAGGTTGAGCCCAGTTCAGGAACTGCATCCAATAATCTTGCCAAACTTTCATTTTCACCTGCAATTATAAAACTACATTAGGTAAGTAAACTAGTTCATCAGTCTCATAAATTCCAGTAGAAATCAAGAATGTAAAATGCCAACAATGGTAGTAGGGCAGGAAGTTACTTGCAATAATTTTAGGGGAGAATCCACCTCCAGCACAAACACAAATGCTATCAATGCAGAGAAAACAGACACAGAAAAGAGCAAGCTGCTGCATTCAGTATTGATATAGAGACCGTTTGATAAATTACTCTTAAATATTCATTAAAAAGCAATAAAAATGTGAAATAGTATCCATAAGTGAATACATTTGTTTAAACAAAACAATATTAAGTGTCAATTAATATAGATTTGACAAAAAATTTAAATGAATAAATTTCCACAAAAGATTCTTCAGTGGCTAAAATATTTGCATTCCAAGCTAATATTCAGTTCACTGTAGTAGCAGTGCTATCAAACTTTCCATATTACACACACATGCGGCTCTTTAGGCAAATTCATATGAATGCAATTTTATACAAAGCATTTTAAAATGAACACTTTTCTCCTGCATTAAAAATAATTTGTTCAATTTATTGTCAATAATGTAGGCCTTGATGATTATTTCAAGTTGTACAGGTGTCTATAGAACTTCAGGAACCCTTTAGCTACTCAATTTGACAACATACTTGGGCCCTGTAAACTAAATTTTCTCTAGTAAAACATACCTACATTTTAGTGATTTTTTTTTCATGATTCATTACACAAATTTAAAGATGGGAGTTTGAAAGTTGGAAGATGGCTTCAGGAATGTGTGAAGCTTTACATGACTAATTAAATACAGCAGGAGTGGTAAACAAAAACTTAAATTTTTACTTGGTATAACCAAACCTATTAAACAAAGGAAAAACAAAATTTTACAACAATATAATAAGTTAATGATTCTTTCTGACTGGCAGAATTACAGTGTAGTCCTATTATTTCAGTTAGTTTGCCTGATCAGTTTAAGGACATTTTTGGTAGTATTCAGAATACCAGGCTGCAGCTCATCAACATAAATTTAAAGCTGGGCTCCATTTTCATTTTCTAGCTTTTCCAATAAAGTTGCTTCAGGCTGAAATTATTAGACATGTTAGAACTTTTTCCAGGCCTTGCAGTACCATTAAAAAATATTTTTTAATACTTTTGGCAACACTGTTGTGCAATAAAAAATGCATACTACAAGATTTGGAAATATATCTATAATTACTTCCATTTTACTTCAAAATAATGAGATGTATTAGATCTTTTAACCTGAATTTGGAGAATAATAACACTATTAGACCAAAGTTTCTGATTTCAGAAACTAATACTAATTTCCACAATTACAATATCCAACAATTTGAATTAAAAATGTCTACTATAGTTTCAACATGAATACGAAAACTGTATTTCCAGCAGAAACAAACATAAAACTTGCAATCTTAATAAAAATATAGTGTGCTATACATATTTAAAAAGTTTAGTTAGCAAAACATAACCAGTGTATCATCAAAAACAAGTTTTTATAACTTAATTGACAGATTTAATCCTTACCAGTCTTCAAAACAGAGTAATAATCAGTTAATTGCTTTTTAGATAAAAATAATAGACTAAAATGGGAAATCTTTTGGAGAAGATTTTTCAATCCCACTATTGTCACTACAGATACTAGTTTCTTCTGATGACTTTGGGCATTGCACATTTAGGCATTTAGGCATGTGCTTCCACTGCAGCAAAGTGGTTAATGATCAGCACTTGTGGTGACAGGTCCCTTGTTTCAAGGCTAAAACTCTTATACATTCATCAAATGTTATTTAGAAGCAACAATTTTTAGCTCATATTGACTATCTTTTCAAAGTTTTAGACCACTGTAACGCATCCCAACGAGACTCTCACGTCACGTCACAAAATAGAGGGGAACAGTTGCTAGAACAGGATCACTAGTCTTGAGATATCATCAATAATTTAAAACCATCATATATTTCATATATATCTGAATGGCACCAAGGTTTGTCTTCATATTTCTAACTCTCTATTCACTACTGAACACACAATCTTATTTTGAATTTCATAAATTTTTGGGTAATTTAGCAAAATCAAATTTGCAAAATATAGAAAGCTTTCTCCTTCATTGTTGTTATGCAAGTTATTTATGCATATGACAAGACTTGCATTTACAATGTACCAATATTAACTTCATGAATTGGGCAATGATGAGTTTTATATTCTACATATCTAATTGATGAACATAGTTCAAATTTTTCACTCTTGTTTAATTGACAAGGAGTAGAAACTTATGTAATAACTAGCTACTTTTAAGTTAGATTTCCATCACATAATCAGATCATGAATTCTTGAAATACTTAACAAAAAAGCTGTATATTTATATCAACAGACTAATTATATGCAATATGATATAACATGCATTAACAATAATTACTAAAATATTACCTTCAAAAGAAGTATCAGGCTTTATAGAAGGGCTCTCCATATTATGTGTAAAATTAACAAATGATTGACAACAAAAATACACAGTTAAATAAAAAAAACTTGGCCATGTAGAAACAATAACAGTAGAGAATAGTTACAGTCGTTAATTGCATGAAGAATTGCAGTCTCAATAAACATGTAAGCTTAGAGTAATAACGCTCAAGAATTGCACCGCGTTCAGAACTTTTAAACTTAACGCGCCACATATGCTAAACGTAAACATTTTGCCGTCTATTATTCTTTACCGCTGCAATGCTATGTGGCACGTCAACTAGATGGTACCTAATACGCTTTACCTTCCACTTATGCATGGGGAAATCTGAATTCCATATTGAATTTCGCGTATTTTTATGATATATTTAAACATTTCTAAATTTCGAAATTGTTAAAGTTATGATTCAAATATTACATATAAGTCAGGGGTTATTTATATGAGTTATAGAGACAAATGAAACGATCATTTCGACGAAAACTCCCCCTACCACAAAATTCAATATTCTGGCTCTACAGTAGTTGATGGTGAGTTACCTCACTTCCGATTCTGGATGCTAGGGCTCAAATATTAAATAAATATTAAAATATCCGTAACTAGATCATGAGATACACGAGGTAGAAGAAGAAGAAGTTGGAGAAGAAGAAAAAGAGAAACTTTATTTCCAATCATGCATCATCAGATATACATATTTAGGGAACGTATTATTTTCTGTAGTAATAATTTCGTGGGTGATGTTCTTCGAGGGGAAGTGATACAGTCGACTTCGTTGCTTGCAGATTTATTATTGAACGCGATCAAACTCAGAGTAGAAGTTAAGGCCAAGATCGAAGATCGAAATTGAGAGCTTGCAGTCCGTAAACCGAGACCTGTCCGAACAAGGACTATTAAGTAACTCGAAATGAATACAAAATTTAGCAGAAGTATTAATATCCTGATACAGTATTATACGACAACCGCCGAGTCAAACATTTAGGCATCGTGCCTAATTAGCTGGCGGTTAAAGAAATACAACATGAGATGTCTATAAGCAGCTTCTCCCCGAGGCTGTGGGATTTAATCATCGTATCAAAACGGCTGGTCGATCTTTTAGTGTGCCCATCATAAAATACTTGAACGTAGAGACTCGAGTGATACGGAACTTGCCAGCGATATTTACTGCCTGACGCAATAGTTATTATTCGATGTATACTACACCACTACTTCTTCAAATACAAAAAAAACTATTCGAATGAAACGTGACAACCTGAAATGAGATTTCGGTGTACATTTTAGCTGTCAATTAACTCATTGTTTCGCAAAAGGAAATCTTGGCTAGAACTGTTGCTTAAGGCTATAAAAGG
>VCRD01000589.1:206495-229996 GCA_006783055.1 Trinorchestia longiramus
GTAGTATACATCGAATAATAGCTATTGCGTCAGGCAGTAAATATCGCTGGCAAGTTCCGTATCACTCGAGTCTCTACGTTCAAGTATTTTATGATGGGCTCACTAAAAGATCGACCAGCCGTTTTGATACGGTGATTAAATCCCACAGCCTCGGGGAGAAGCTGCTTATAGACATCTCATGTTGTATTTCTTTAACCGCCAGCTAATTAGGCACGATGCCTCAGTGTTTGACTCGGCGGTTGTCGTATAATACTGTATCAGATATTAATACTTCTGCTAAATTTTGTATTCATTTCGAGTTGCGTAATAGTCCTTGTTCGGACAGGTCTCGGTTTACGGACTGCAAGCTCTCAATTTCGATCTTCGATCTTGGCCTTAACTTCTACTCTGAGTTTGATCGTGTTCAATAATAAATCTGCAAGCAACGAAGTCGACTGTATCACTTCCCCTCGAAGAACATCACCCACTAAATAATCACTACGGAAAATAACACGTTCCCCAAAGTATATTACAGGAAAGTAGTAGGTAAAGCTCTTGCTCCAAAATGCATAGTAACCGACCATAGTTTCCCTAATTTGAATGCCATTCTGGCTGCATTCCAGTTAGGGGATATACCATCGCATCTGGATACGGTGTGGACTCTACCACAAGAAGAAGATCCTCATTTCCCTCATAAAGCTGTGTGTCCGGGACTTAGGCGTGTCCCGTAGGATAAATGATGAGGTCGTTGGAAGTTGAGTTTATTGAAGCCATGATCTGAGAACAAATCTCAAATTAAGTTTACAGAATTTATTATTTAACTTAAAATTATATACTTTGACATAGTACTGGCGTCTGAAATGGCTCTTTTCAATGTGCCTACACTAAAATGTAGTTCAAACATAATACTGGCCATTGAGGCTGACTGACTACACTGACAACTACACTGAACTAGAGTAATGGCATTAACGGCACAGTTGCAACACCTGGATCCCGCTGCCGACATGGTTGACGCGGCTAGAAATACGGCATGGGACTTGGGTATACAACCGAATAATTATCGAAGTAATTATCCGACCCAAGAATGGGCCAGAAGGTTCGTTCCTACAGCCTAATTCTATTCTATTCTATTCTAAATAACAAGTTGCTGCCGCATGTATACAAAAATATAATTTCCTTTTGGAACAGTACTAGCATAAATATAATTCCTTTAGAAAGGAAAGCATATAGATAACTGCATGTGCAGGTATGAATGACTTGAGGTTCACCAACCACAGTGTTAGACAGAAATATCTTATACATCACAGTTAGAAAATGTTTTAGAGCCTCTGCACAAGAGGGAATTACACTGCAAACTTATTACCCAAAAATATAGTAAACTACCATGATTGTCACATCAAAGCACGAGTATTGCTTAGAAACATATATAACTGCTGCAATTCAGCATCACTAATGAAAATGAACTGGCTAACTGTATATAGCAACAGGCACTGTTTGTTATGCAAAAAATCATACACTTAGAACACACTGAATTAAAAACATGAAAATTGTTTGAGGAACTTTCTTTCCAATGTTGGGTGGTGTGAAAACCTTTTACACCTACATTGAACACATTGTAATGCAGTGGTAGACCAAAAGACATTTTTCTACAATCTACACTGAAAGTTGCATCTTCTGTGAATACCTAGATGCTAGTTGGCTAAATGAAGAAGTAACTATGCATCTAGAATGCTTTTTGGTATCTTACTGTATGGCCAGGATTCTATTGAGCAAAAAGGAATAACATTTGATTTATCACAAACACACTGATGAGATAACTTCCTGGCTCAGATGAAATACATATACTGACACTTATCAGTATCACATATTAATTCTACAGGTATGACTGGCGACAGAATATTGTATTAAATGACTCTAGCACCTTGAACATTCTTGTGTCACATATGGATATCACCGTCGGTCTCCTGTCTATAACGGCTATGGCTGCATTTTCAGTTATGATAATGCACAGTTATAATAATGCTGATATCGACGGACTTATGGATCTAAGCATACTCACGATTATATTCTACACTTTATACAAATCTTACATTTTGATTTGGTGTGGACTTAACACTGTTTTTAAGAACGATACTGACTACATGTCGCTTCGAGGGTGGCGGGAAAACGACAAAGAGACGCGGGCAGCCGGGCACACGTTTCGCATAAGCTGCTGGTGTCTCGGTATTGCCAGTCAGCGAATATCCCTCTGTTCCTTTTTTCTCTGATACGAGTTTTAATTTATTTATATTTATTATATATCCTGACCTGTCAGGACACTGTGTAAAGCTCATTTCATGAAAAATATGGCAGTCAATGCAAATGCAAAATTCCCAAAATTGAAGCCTAAACAACGTCGATTAATCATGACCTACTCTGCTGCTGTGATTGCAGCCCGAGGCAAAAAACGAGCAGTAAGCGACGTTCCGAGACTTTGCACAGCTCATTCAAAGCCCTTAGAATGAAGAAGACATCGAAACTCTCATTGAGCATTATAAAAAACAGCGAAACTCCTGCGCTGGACCTTAACTTTGTTGAGTCAACGCATGTGTTAGTTGTGGAAGATGTAGGTAGATACCGGGATAAATGTGCTGTCGGAAAGAAATTTGCAGCTGTTGCTGAAGAAATGAAGAAAGAGAAATATTTGCAAGGAACTGAGGAAAATGAATATTATTCATTTGAATTCATTGAGTACGTTCTAACATACTGCATGCGTTTTACGCCGCTTTGGTGTGGGATTCTGGGTGGCACGAAGACCAATGGTTTGGTGGAAGGCTGGCACAAAATTGACAAGTTAGATATTCTCCAAAAGAAAAGAATCACACCTTCAGCTTTTGTTACAACAATGTATAAGCAAACCAAGGCCAGAACCATAGAATCAGCTCATGACTATAAAATTGTAAAAAAAAAAGAAATCCACAAACAAAATATGTGAAGACCAGTTCGTCGAACGGTGGTGTAGGCATAAGCTACACTCTGACTTATCGTATGTTGCAAAAATTAGAAAGAACTTGGGGACAGCAAAGGAAGAGGACACAGAGGAAAAAGAAAAACAAAATAAAAGTCAAGTAGCTGATGTATTAAAGCTGAAAAAATTAGAGTGGGCACCATCTCATGGTTTCCCCCAAAAAAGGCACAAAAAGAGCGAGAAATGACCGAAATGAAAAAAAACAGCGAAACCGTAATCAATACTGGAGACTCTATCGAAATTTGCACTTTCGGTAGGATCAATGTAGTTTACGAACTACTGTACTCATACAGAGAACTAGGAATAAGTAGCAAAAGTACCTATATAGTGAGTGGCGGATGGATTGTCATGGGATTATTAATTTTGAAGAGGTATTATTATTATTATTATTTTTGAAGAGTTTCAGCTCCGTCGCGTTCAGAGGTTCCATCCGGTCCCAAACCGCCCTAATTGTCAGTATTGCATTTGTCTAGTCTGTACAGACTTCAAGGATTCGATGCAAGTGTGGAGCGGGTTCGTCGGGCTGCGAGCTGATGGTGGAAACTGATCCTGCTCCATCGTCGGCAGACGTGACGTACTACTTCTTCCTTGCTTTCCCCTACCGATATTTTAGTTTTTGAATAGAATTTCTTTCATTTTGTTTTGTTGTGCAACCTAGCACCAATTGTCTGACGCGTACTCCATATTTTAACTGGTTTAACCAGAACTCTAAATAAATAACTTAAAAGTTAGACTATTGTCTAACTTTAATTAAAATAACTTAAATACGAGTGCATTCGTCTAATAATGAGGGTCTGAAAAGACTCTCAACTCATAATTCTACTCTGTAAATTAAAATTTCCTCTTCCTTTCTAAACGTAAAAACTACTACTATTCTTTACTATCTATGTGAAGTACGCTTCTTTAACTATTTTCAGTCTATCTTTAAAAATTCTAACACGCCCAGCAGTTTCCGATGGAAACACTAAAAGAGCACGTATCTTTTAGGTTTGTATCAAGCATTCGAAAGTTAGCTGAAATATCACAGTACTGAAATTCCTATTGCTAAGTCCATTAATACAGAGTAATTAATTCGTTAATTTTCAACAGTACAAATACATTGGGTGGTTGCTACCAGCTTTGGGACAGCGACGGGCGAACTCTTTCCAGTGCATAAGTCCTCGCTGTCAGTAGTAGGTTACTCGTCTGTAGTTAGGTCCCTGAATTACATTTAGCATTAATAGCAACCTTTACCCGGTATTCCGCAGAACTTCATAAGAATCTATCATTTAGCGGCAGGAAGAAGTGGGATTCTAAAGTCGCACGTCTGCAATCTTGGAGCACGGTTCATCTGTACCTTTGCCACTGGAGCTCAGCGTATGCTACCTAAGATTCAGATTGAGCGCGGTTCGCATGATGGACTGCCATTCCGGCTCTAGACCCCTGGGACCGACGGACTCGAGCGTGGGGGTGATGAAGCTAGCCGTTCTCTCCAGTTTTCTATTTACGTTCTGGCTCTTGCACACCTCAGTTTAAATGTCACCTTAACTGCTTGAAAAGACGCCAGTTTTATTGGAGGGACGGCTTAAAACCCTTAACCATTTTTTTGACGGTCAAGTCGTCAAATTACATAATAAAATCAATTAAATACAAAAATATTTAATTGCTACTCAAGTTGAAGTAAATAAATTATATTAAAAATACCTTGACTTTTATTCATGAAGTGTCGCGTAAATTTGTGCCGTGAAAATTCGCGACAACTCTCCAGATTATGATATCAACACAGCAGGAAAGGAAAAAGTGTGGGTTCATTCTTCGGATTTTAAATTGTTTATGAGCAGCAGGTCAATCATTCTCGAAACAAGTCAGTGGTTTTCTAGTTATGAAATCGATGCATTTATGACGCTTTTCGAAAACCAATATTCTAATTTCACAACACACTCGGTACTCACCGTACATAATCCTCAATCATTAAACACCGTTCACCAGCCATCTATTCAAATCATCAAAACCCACTATTCTCAGTGCAGCACGAGTATAACAGTCATAAAGAATGTTTAAAATGCCATGGGTAATGGTGGATTGCATTGGGAAGTAGTAACGAATGTATGACAAGAACCCGTCGTAGAAGGGGATGTAGTTGTTAATTATATGTGTTCCATGACCTCGAACCGAGTAACGATGTGCATAAGTACTTAAGAAAGGTTTATCAGCCAATACAATCCGTTCAAAAAATATGGTTAAATTACATTTCCGTACAGCATCAAGACGACGGTTCTAGTTGCGGTGCTTATGCACTGGCATTTGCTACGTCCATTGTAGAAGGAGATGACCTTTGGCTCCTAAGATATGACACATTAGATTCGGCAGCATATCGCTAAGTGCATCGAAGAGCACGAAGTGGGCCGATTCCCGGTGATCATTGAAAAAGGCGACCCACACATGGGCGGTACGTGCAGAAGGGTTAACAAAAGCAGATTGTGTTCAACATACATCATCCCCTGAGAAAAAAGAGAAGAGTTGGCAGTGGTGGAGGAAATTGGAAAAAATAGTCACTTCACTTTTATGGAAAGAAATGAGCCAGCGAAATCACTCCCAAGAATTACCATGCATGCGGTCAATGCTAGACATGGAGAAGAAATGAAGTAAGTATCTCAGTGAAACACTTTCTCGAATATCAATAAAATGTTTGAACATGTTCATTTTGACCACAGCTGTGACTTCTAAGTACATTGCAGTAAATATAATTATGAATATAACCGTGCCCCATATCGAGATTGTTAGCTTTAATTTGATATGTAAATGAAGTTTGTGTGATGAATAGTTGAGAAATAATTTTTGAGACCGGAAGGTAAAAATTTCGTTAGTGGACTCGAAAACGAGTGTCAAGGATTAGCGTGCCCCATGTTAGCAAGGTTGATTGTAGGAGGTTTTAATTTAAACACTACACATGTCCAGATTATTAGCTTTAATGTGATATGTAAATGAAGTTTGTGGAATGAATAGATGAAAAATAATTCTTGGGACCGGAAGATAAAAATATCGTTGGTGGACTCAAAAATGGGTGTCAAGGAGCGGCGTCCCCTCAAGTGCGGGTGGTTAATCAAGGGGGGTTAGTTTATAGCCATGCAGTGGGAGCATGTTATCAGCTTTAATTTGAGACCAAAATTTAAGTTCTACGATGCATAAGACGAAAATAATTAACGAAACGTTGTTTCAAGTTTTTTTATGGAGATCTCAAGATTTTTAAGTTCGGGTCGAGTTCGGTATCGAGATCAGTGTCGAGATTTTCACTCCGGTCTCCATCAACCGATTATCAGTAACACAAGTATCGGCATCAATGTCCGTTTTTTCGACACTAATAAATTAGACGTACGTAAAATATATAGTAATTAAAGTCAGTTATTAGTAAATCTATACCGTATTATGATTTTTTTAATTTTGAAGGATTTTTGCTATAAATGGGGGAATTTGTATTGCAAATATGGGGGAAAGAGAAAAACCTCAGTAGTAGCCACAGTACAGTAAAGACACACTACAGTAAAGTAAGAGCACATGGGGGGGTTGGCAATGACCACCCAAACGACGGTTATCAGGCAGTGACATCATCCATGATGTAAATTGAGACTATGCGGTAATTGGTAAATTTTTGAAGGGGCGGGGCTTCGAATGCCGAGATGATAGAAAACACAAAACACTTTCGACATTCAGATAACCGCAACCTTACTTCCAATCCTTTAACCACTCGGCCACGAGAGCTATGCTTTCTGCGACGTTTAAACCATTTTAACATTAGCACAACGAAGTGGGTCTGGGAGGTTCAGTGTCAAAATTAACAAGCCCGTCTAATATTGTATTCATGAACCTCACTTAAAAATAACATTTATAGAACAAGTACATATGACTTTTCTGTTACGTAGTTTGAAAGAAAATAATAGAAAAATGATAGAATTAAACTTGTTGGACTGAAACTCCTTTCTGTGTTACTCGATCTAGAAAATTATAATTTCTCTGTAATATGAAAATTATAATTTTAATATTATAATTAACAATTATAATCGGTCTCAAAAAAATTATTTCTCAACTATACATCTGTCCTGACAGGTCAGGATATATAATAAATATAAATAAATTGGAATTTGTATTAGAGGAAAAAGGGACAGAGGAATACTCGCTAGCTGGCAATACCGAGACGCCGGGACGTCAGCGGCGTGCCGGCATAGCTTTTGTCCGTCCCACCATCATCCAAGCTACACGTAGCTCGTAATCAGTATCGTTTTTAAAAACAGTGTTAAGTCCACATCAAACCAAAAATGTAAGATATGCGTAAAAGTGCAAAACGTAATCGTGAGTATACTTAGATGCATGAGCCTGTTGATACCAGCGTTATCATAACTGTGCATTATCATAACTGTGAAAATGCAGCCATAGCCTATATAGACAGGAGACCAATTGTGATACCCATAGGACACTGAAGAATGCTCAAGGCACTAGAGTCATTTAATATAATATTCTGTCGCCAGTCATAGCTGTAGAATCTATGTGTGATACTGACAAGTATCAGTATAGGTATTTCATGTGAGCCAAGAATTTATCTCATCAGTGTTTGTGATAAATTAAATGCGTCTATTCCTTCCTTCTCAATCACCAGCGTTCTAGTACAAGTATAACTACAGAATCTATGAGGGATATTGACAAGTATCAGTATATGTATTTCATGTGAGCTAGGAAGTTATCTCATCCAAGTTTGTGATAAATAAAATGTGTTTATTCCTTCACGCTCAATCACCAGCTTTCTAGTAAAAGCATAGCTGTAGAATCTATGTGTGATACTGACAAGTGTCAGTACATATGTATTTCATGTGAACCAGGAAGTTATCTCATCAGTGTGTTTGTGATGAATTAAATGTCCATTCTTTCCTGCTCAATAGAGTCCTGGTCGTACAATAAGATACCAAAACGCATTTTACATGCATAGTCAATTCATTCATTTAGCTGGTACCTATTCACAGGAAATGTAACATTCAGTGTAGAATGTAGAAAAGTGATTTCTGGACTACAGCAGTATTACTATGTGTTCAATGTAGGTATAAAAGGTTTTCACACCACCCAACATTAGGAAGAAAAGTTCCTTAGAGAATTTTGTGTCCTTTATTGAGTGTGCTCTAAGTGTAGGATTTTTCTGTGTAACAGTGTCTAATGTAGACAAATGATTTCTTGTTTACAGTAGCATTACAATGTGTTTAATGTAGTTGCAAAAGGTTCTCACACCACCCAACATTGGAAAGAAAGTTCCTCAAACAATTTTTATATTTTTAAATTCAGTGTGCTCAAGTGTATGATTTTTTGCATAATAAACAGGGCCTTTTGCTAAATACAGTTAGCCATTTCTTTTTTCTTTTGTGATGCTGAATTCCAGCAGTTATATGTTTCTAAGCAATACTCGTGATTTGATGTGTCAATCATGGTAGTTTACTATATTTTTGAGTAAGAAGTTTGCAAGGCAATTCCCTTTTGTGTAGAGACACTCAGGCATTTAAATGTGATGTATAAGATATTTTTTCTTTAACACTGAGTTTGGTAAACCTCAAGTCATTTATATCTGAAACTTCAATTATATGCTTTCCCTTCTAAAGGAATTATCTTTATGTTAGTATTGTTTCAAAAGGAAATTATATTTGTTTGTACTGTAGAGACTCGGAAATATCGTAATTAATTTAGAATCATCTTAGGTTCGATACAAAAATATAATGTATTTTAATAATATTTTTGGAGTTAATTTTTATACGTTTCATATCATCTGAAACTAGTATTTTAAAGTTAAAAATTCAATCGTAGTTCCAACTCCAAATTGTAACCCTCGTTTATAGAACACCATAGTCAACCACGAGCCTATAGGCTAAGTGCCCGTCAGTTCGTCTCATTCAAGTCTACGTTCGAGCATTTTATGACAAGCATACCGAAAGATCGACCACCTATTTTGATACGGTTATTAAATTTCATAGCCTCGGGTAGAAGCTGCTTATCGATTTCTCGTTTTGTGTTCTCTGTAGCAGCCAGCTAATTAGGTACGATTCTTTAATATTTTACTCAACAGTTGTATTATAAAGTTACCTTGTGCTATTGATTTTTCTTGCTAAATTCTGTATTTATTTTGAGTTACTTATTGGTCTTTATCCGGGCAGGTTTCAGTTTCAGTTTCAGGTTCAGTTCAGTTCCAGTCTCAGTCTACGAATTTCTCAATTTCGGTCCTTGATCTTGGCTTTAACTTCTGCTGATTTTGATCGTGTCAAATAATAAATCTAGAAGCTACGAAGCCGATCGTATCACTTCCCTGGAAGAACATCACCCACGAAATACTCACAACAGAAAGGTAACACGTTCCCTAAAGTGGTGACCCTAAACTCGTGACCCTAAAGTGGTGACCCCTGTGAAGAAATACCCTATTTCAAAACATTCATATGAAGGTCAAGAAACAACCCCAGTGAAGAAACATTTTCCCGCAAAAAGTTCATATCAAGCTCCAGAAGCAGCCACTGCGAAGAACAACTCCATTGACGAACACTTCCCTGTGAAACTCGATCCTCTTCCAGCCAACGGCCGAAAGTCATAAAACGATCAAGAAATTCATTCGAAGACACATCCTGCCTACAACAAGAGGAGGCGACCGCTGGCTTCAATTAGCCTCTGATTAGACTCTACAACAAACTCTGCTGGACTTCGAGCGAACGTTAGGGAAGTAAACTAATCGTAAGCATTTTTTTACCGTGCTGTGTTCGTGTTTACTTTTTGTGCCTTTTTTTCCCTGCTGCTCTATTTACCCTTCTTTATATTGAGCTATATTTTTTTTCCTCTCCCCATCATTCTTTATTGAGGCTAGTTCGCCTATTGCTCATATATAATTAATTTTGCTTCACGAATTTCATAACCTGACTCATGATGACTATATTTTTTTGACAATGATTATGACATCTGATAATGATTATTCCATTTGTTCATACTGATGGCGCACGTTCAAATCGCACGTGCAGCCATACGCTGTAAATTTCGGAGACTGACTGCTGCCTGAAAATTTGAAACCCGTCAGAGAGGAATCCGCGTCATTTATTGAGGAAATCAATTAATCATGCATTTTAAAACTGAAACGTTGATTGATTTTAAACTCAAGGCAATTAAAGTTGAACTTAACTTTTTATAAATGCTGGTTTCATCCAGTACTTTAGTTACCCTGAGACTTCACTCTGTCTTCGTTCCGAAAAAGGAACCTGACAAACGTCGTCCATGCGGTTCTGCTCATAAATCTCGAATACGTGGGGAGCGCTAACTGTATCGAATTCCCTGCCATAAAGCAGCTCATTCTAACGACCGTGCTCACCCTCATTAACTTCACGAGCTCCGTCTCTGCACGGGCATGCTCAAGTTCTCCTTAACATTGATGCTAATGTTCGTAAATATGGATATTGTTCCTACTGAGTTGTGCATAATCGTGTCTTAGCTAAAGAGTTAACTTGAATTGAAGCAGTCGGGCTCCCTCTTAGAGATTTAAAGCAAGCTCCTGCCTATTTTCCAACTCACTCTGTATTTCTTTGTTCAGAGCATTCGCTTTTCCCTTACTCTTATACAACTCATATTACGCTGTTGATTCTGCTCTTGAACAAAGCCCTTCATTTCTCGACGCACGTTTATTGCCTTCTCTTGAGAACTTGCCTAATTTACAAACGATGCATTTTTTATGACAGAAAGTTACTTACTGCATTTCGAGTCGCTCGTTGGTTGTATTTGCTACTATTCGCAATGAATACTTACATAATGTGATCATTCGTAGCGACAACAATTTGCATTCTCTCTTTAGTATATCACGGCAGTTGAGTACATGAAAGGCCACAATATGATTATTGTCTCCTACTATATGTCTCGCACTCAGTGTTTACTCAATTTGTTTACATTTTATATTCCAATGAATATTTGTATAATCTTGCGTCTGCGCCAGCTGACGCTGACGCACTATCGTCTTGTCCGGAGTCGCTCGGTAATTTAAAGATCGCTCGAAGTTTAAACTAAGTTAGGCTAAGTTGTACCTTTTATTCACAGCACTGCCTCATTGGTTACCATCGTGTTCATGTTCGTACGAATATCTCACTTCTGGTTCCTTAGGAGTGGTAGTAGTGACTGACAAGGTGTATTTCGAATTTAACTGTATGAGCGTAAGACTAGTTATTTCTAAAAATCTTAAGACGCTCCGCCTCTGGGGGGGGACTCCTGTAGAGACTTGGGAATATCGTAATTAATTTAGAATGATCTTAGGTTCGATACAAAAATATAATGTATTTTAGTAATATTTTTGGAGTTAATTTTTATACGTTTCATGTCATTTGAAACCAGTATTTTAAAGTTAAAAATTCAATCGCAGTTCCAACTCCAAATTGTCACCCTCGTTTATAGAACACCATAGTCAACCACGAGCCTATAGGCTAAGTACCCGTCAGTTCCTTCCCCACCGTTACCCAGTGTACAGTAATTTTATTCGCGCTTTCAGTCTCTCTGACGGGTAAGTTTCTATTTACAATGTGTTAGAGAGTTTTGCACTTCACACACGTACTAGATATTCTTTGAACTTGTCTTTTTGCTGAGCCTAGATGTTCCCCTGCAGGTTTAAGATTTCCTTTTTGAAGCAGTTTTGATACTATGTGTATTTAACAGATTGTATGGAAAATATCCAATTTCATTGTGCTTGTGTTTTCATTCAAACGATTTAAATTGTGTTTGAAGTGTTCGTGCTTTGATTCGTGCTACTCAGAGATTTATAATTAATCCCAATATAGAACATTTCGAATAATAACTATTGCATCAGCTATGAAATTCATTGTCTAATTTCGTCTCACTCAAGTCTACGTTCTAGCATTTTATGACAAGCATACCGAAAGATCGACCACCTATTTTGATACGGTTATTAAATTTCATAGCCTAGGGTAGAAGCTGCCTATCGATATCTCGTTTTGTGTTCTCTGTAGCAGCCAGCTAATTAGGTACGATTCTTTAATGTTTTACTCAACAGTTGTATTATAAAGTTACCTTGTGCTATTGATTTTACTTGCTAAATGCTGTATTTATTTTGAGTTACTTATTGGTCTTTATTCGGGCAGGTTTCAGTTTCAGTTTCAGTTTCAGGTTCAGTTCAGTTCCAGTCTCAGTCTACGAATTTCTCAATTTCGGTCCTTGATCTTGGCTTTAACTTCTGCTGATTTTGATCGCGTCAAATAATAAATCTGCAAGCTACGAAGCCGATCGTATCACTTCCCTGGAAGAACATCACCCACGAAATACTCACAACAGAAAGGTAACACGTTCCCTAAAGTGGTGAACCTAAACTCGTGACCCTAGAGTACAAGTGGCAGCAACTTGTTACTTGAGCTGCAACTGTGAGATTAATTGTTTGAACTGTATTCTAGTGTAAGCATATTGAAAAGATAATCATGCGTGCCATCTCGGATGCCATTATTATCTCAAGTAGTATTTTAATTTTAAGTTAAATAATTAGTTCTGTAAACTTAATTTGTGATTTGTTCTCAGATCACGGCGTTTCAATAAACTCAACTTCCAACGACCTCATCATTTATCCTACAGGACACGCTTAAGTCCCGGACAGTGATATTTTCTGGTTTGCTGGCGGAGTTATGTGCCAGTGATATTTGGTGGAGGATGGAAACTTGGCTGCGTCTTCACAGCGAGAGAGCAGACCAGCAGCAGTCCCTCCGTGACAGAGCACCAAGTCACACTGTAAAGCCTCAAAGCAACATTAGGGCCTACATAGGGCAGGTCGCTAATTTTGAGCAAGCACGGGAAGATCCTGGACAATCCGTAGTCCAGTAACAGAAGCAAGCTCGCTTCAAGCTACCTTCAGTGATTTTTGATATTAGGGTCTCAGTCCGGCGAACAGGGAAGCTCGCTTTAAACTACCCAATAATGTCGATCCGTGAGTCAACACACGGCGGTGCGAGACCAAGAGTGCCCCCACTCCGTGTACTCGAGTACAACGTAGACGCCCTACACACCAGGTGAAAAGACCTTACCGTCTACGAAAACCCAGATGCAGGAGACAAACAGAAACTTCAAGACCACGGCCGCGCTTTGAAGCAATGCCTCGAACAGCTGACAGAAGCGAGCGGAACTCTCGCGGCCAGATACCTCAGCCAAGGCGCCACAGAGTCGGCTTACCAAACAGACGAGGCCCGACACAAGGGTGTCTGCATCGTCAAGAACGAGCTCGTGGTGCTAAATCCACGACTGCGAGCCCTAGAGGTCGACAGTTTCTCCCTACCATCGCGAGCATCCGGAGGAACGACGTCAGTGGCCCCTTCTGCCACTGGCACCCAGGATCTTGATCTCGAGGATATGCCAGAGCAACCAAGAGAAGAAGAAAACAAAGAGGTCGAAAACAGCAAGAACGAAGAGACCATTTGGCACGAGTCCCACAGATGAACGGCAGAGTTCGTGGCGGCAGTAGGACACCAGTCACCCCTGCATCCTGAAGGGCCACAAGTCTTCTCGGATAACAAAGCAGAGGAGCGCAGGGTAAAAGCGTCAGCCCCCAGTCTTCGCAAGATGGGGAGCGAATTGAGGACATTCCCACAAGATCCAACGGTCCCAGTTTTTCCCAAAGCAGGAAAATTAGTGACGGCTGCCCACCTCTCCACCCAATACGTAATGAAACAAGAACTTTTCAAGTCAGTGATGCCACCTTTCAACGGGAACGTACGACATTTTAACAACTGGGCAAGAGCCATACAACGGCACCTCACACAATACGAGATGCCAGCGCTCGAAGCACTTAACGTCCTCCTCGCAAACACGAGCGACTATCCTTTAAAGCTAGTGCAAAACACCGCAAACGCATTAACACATGATCCGATGGCGGCGTTTAAAAACATATGGGAGACACTGCACACCCGATATGGACAGGGGTCGGAGTTAGTGAACACCATATTCGAAGAGATAGAAGACTTCCCACAAATCAGGCACGAGAGCAACAAAGTTCAGTTTCAACGGCTTTGCGATATCACAAACAGTGCGATCAACACAATGGAATACACCCCCGAGTTATTGGTCCTCAATTATCCGAGAGGCATGGTACCACTAGTCAAGTAATTACCCACTTCTCTACACGCATCATGGAAAAGGTTTGGACTAAAATATGAGAAGGAAAACCAAGCCCGTTTTCCGACACTGAGCACCTTTCTCAATTTTCTCGAGGAGACAATCCGAGAAGTAAGCACCTGTAACTATTTCGAACTTCCACGTGCACGATGCCCGGAGCCCACAAAGCATGTGAAAACTTTCCGCACTGAAGTCAATAAGTCCTACACTTGCGAATACCACCAAGTTAATGGGCATGCCACAGTAACTTGCAACCAGTTTTCCAAACTATCCATCGATGGGAAGAACGCATTTATGCGACAACACAAGCTGTGTTATCGCTGCCTTGGCAAACACAAAAGGTCATACTGCACGACTTCCGTGACGTGCAACAGGTGTAATGGCGGACACGCGACCGCTCTACACCGGGATTCAATACTGAATCCGCGTGCCCCTCCATACAACCCACAACGAGGGACTCCCCCAAGAGAGAACATCGGTCCAACGCAGCGCGCCGCCAGCGAAACGAATCAGTTTCAGTCACGCAGCGCACGAATCAACTGCTTGACAACAGCGCAAGCACATCAATGAAGTTGATCATTAACCGTACTCGTTAAGATTTCTCATAGGGATAAATACTCGTTATGTTATGCCATACTGGACTTGCACAGCAACTTGTCATTTGCGAGTCCCAAAGTGGCTAGATATTTCGGTATAAAATTCCCGACGGAGTCTTATTCAATAGAGACGGCTGCACAAGGGAAGAAGGCTACTATTAGAGGCTAGACAATCAGTGGACTCACAGTTCAGGGTTTACGCAATGGAAAGGTTTTCAACCTCCCTCCATTACTCACCAACCCATACATTCCTACATCAAAGGCTGAGATAGCGAGTCCGGACGAAGTGAGAGCATGTCCTCATTTGGCCCATCTGGCGGATAAATTCGATGATCTAGACGAGACAGCAGATGTATTGATGTTGTTAGGCAGAGATGCAGGGCATTGCTTAAAACCCACATCGTACGGTGAAGGTCGTACATACGTTATCGAGATTCCCTTTGGGTGGGGCCTCATAGGCACCCTATGCTCGTCGTCCGACTCAACCCTTTCAGACGACTCTCAGCCAATATCATATCGCACGCTTAAAACAAATTGTCAGGTAGAACGATCTAACTCCCCATTTGTTCCCAGAGCTCGCGAGGACAAGAGTCTTTGGCCCATGAGCGACCAGCACGACGTGTTCACAGAACGACTTGATGACGAATTGACTGGTTTATCCGCAGATGAGGTATTGTTTGCTCATAGAATAAGGACATCGATAAGGGTAAACGATAAGGGGAATTTAGAAATGCCATCACCCTTTAAATCCGATCATCCTGTCTTCCCAGATAATCGTCTACCTGTATTGCAACGGACTCGCAATACCCTAGGTAAACTCAGCAAGGAACCCAACAAGCTAACTCAGTGCTTGACGGCCATGGGCAAGAACTTAGCGGAGGGACACGTGGAAACCATTCCGCCTAACGAAATAAACGCGGCTCAACCAGGCAAAGTATGGTATTTGCCTGTATTCCCTGTAGATAACACAAAGAAGGGTAAAATTCGCCTTGTTTTCGACAGCTCTGCAACATACTACGGAGTAAATCTCAACGATAATTGCTCCAGGGACCCGCCTACAACAACGCACTGAGAGGCGTCCTAATGAGGTTCCGCATGCATGCTGTCGCTTTCATGGCTGATGTGGAAGCTATGTATCACGCTCTCCATCTCACGAAAGAAGATCAAGACTATCTACGATTTTACTGGTTTGCTCACAACAATCCATCCAACGGTCTAATTCCACACTGGGCGACTGTGCATATTTTTGGAAACAGACCATCGCCATCTACGGAATGCGTCACGCGACTTCGCATCCCTCAGCCCACATGTATCCCGAAGCACAAAGGTTCATCTTGAACAGCTTCTACGTCGACGATGGACTAGGATATGCAGAAACGCCCAAGCAAGCCATTCAAATACTGACAGGGGCGCGCTCCATTTTGGAGCGATACAAGATACGCCTTCACAAGATCGTCTCAAGTTCAGATGAGGTGATGAGGGCCTTCCCTCCGAGTGAGTTGGCTGAAGACACGGAGATAGTCGACCTAGATCGCGCCTCTTTACATCGTTCCCTCGGTGTATTCTGGGACATAAAACGTGATCTTCTCATCATCAAACCGGACCTCGAAGAAAATCCGTTCACCCGACGAGGTGTATTGTCTTTCGTCAATGCTATCTTCGACCCGTTGGGAGTAGCTTGCCCGGTAGTACTAAGGGGCAAGTTAATACAACGCAAGGTCATGTCGAGTAAACACGACGAGGAATCATTAAACGATAAGAACAAAAAAAGCAAAAAGGCAAGTTGGGACAAACCCCTCCCGGTCGAATACAAACCGCTGTGGGACGACTGGATCAAGTCACTACGACAGGCGTAGTCGTGATGTGATGTGATGTATAAGATATTTTTTCTTTAACACTGAGGTTGGTAAACCTCAAGTCATTTATACCTGAAACTTCTATTATATGCTTTCCTTTCTAAAAGAATTATCTTCATGTTAGTATTGTTTCAAAAGGAAATTATATTTGTTTGTACAAGTGGCAGCAACTTGTTACTTGAGCTGCAACTGTGAGATTAATTGTTTGAACTGTATTCTAGTGTAGGCATATTGAAAAGACAATCATGCGTGCCATCTCGGATGCCAGTATTATCTTACGTAGTATTTTAATTTTAAGTTAAATAGTTAGTTCTGTAAACTTAATTTGTGATTTGTTCTCAGATCACAGCGTTTCAATAAACCCAACTTCCAACGACCTCATCATTTATCCTACGGGACACGCTTAAGTCCCGGACATCATCACACACAAAAAAAACAATCTTTATTTCCAATCAAGTACACAGTACATAGACATTTAGTACATTGGTTTTTCAAATTCTTAAGGTTAATATTCTTAGAGTAAGGATGATGGTGAGCTCCATGCGACGATCCTGGGATGTGTCCATGGGTGGGGAGTTGAGGGCTTACCGATAAGTGCGAGCTCACGGCGTGAAACGAGAAACAGCTCGTATTCATCGCCGGGTTTCGAACCCGCACGCAGTCTTTCTGCACAAGCAGAGACCCGATACAGAACACGGGCCGCATACCAGTCGACTACGGTGGCTAAACTTCATTTACATATCAAATTAAAGCTAACAATCTCGATATGGGGCACGGTTATATTAATAATTATATTTACTGCAATGTACTTAGAAGTCACAGCTGTGGTCAAAATGAACATGTTCAAACATTTTATTGATATTCGAGAAAGTGTTTCACTGAGATACTTACTTCATTTCTTCTCCATGTCTAGCATTGACCGCATGCATGGTAATTCCTGGGAGTGATTTCGCTGGCTCATTTCTTTCCGTAAAAGTGAAGTGACTATTTCTTCCAATTTCCACCACCACTGCCAACTCTTCTCTTTTTTTCTCAGGGGATGATTTATGTTGAACACAATCTGCTTTTGTTAACCCTTCTGCGCGTACCGCCCATATGTGGGTCGTCTTTTTCAATGATCACCGGTAATCGGCCCACTTCGTGCTCTTCGAGGCACTTAGCGATATGCTGCCGAATCTAATGTGCCATATCTTAAGAGCCAAAGGTCATCTCCTTCTGCAATGGACGTAGCAAATGCCAGTGCATAAGCTCCGCAACTAGAACCGTCGTCTTGATGCTGTACGGAAATGTAATTTAACCGTATTTTTTGAATGGATTGTATTGGCCGATAAACCTATCTTAAGTACTTATGCCCATCGTTACTCGGTTCGAGGTCATGGAACACATATAATTAACAACTACATCCCCTTCTACGACGGGTTCTTGGCATACATTCGTTACTACTTCCCAATGCAATCCACCATTATCCATGGCATTTGAAACATTCTTTATGACTGTTATACTCGTACTGCACTGAGAATAGTGGGTTTTGATGATTTGAATAGATGGCTGGTGAACGGTGTTAAACGATTGAGGATTATGTACGGCGAGTACCGAGTGTGTTGTGAAATTAGAATATTGATTTTCGAAAAGCGTCATAAAAGCATCGATTTCATAACTAGAAAACCACTGACTCATTTCGAGAATGATTGACCAGCTGCTCATAAACAATTTAAAATCCGAAGAATGTACCCACATTTTTTCTTTTCCTGCTGTGTTGATATCATAATCTGGAGAGTTGTCGCGAATTTTCACGCCACAAATTTACGCGACACTTCATGAATAAAAGTCAAGGTATTTTTAATCTAATTTATTTACTTCAACTTGAGTAGCAATTAAATATTTTTGTGTTTAATTGATTTTATTATGTAATTTGACGACTTGACCGTCAAGAAAAAAAATGGTTATGGGTTTTAAGCCGTCCCTCCATTAAAACTGGCGTCTTTTTAAGCAATTAAGGTGACATTTAAACTGAGGTGTGCAAGAGCCAGAACGTAAATAGAAAACTGGAGAGAACGGCTTGCTTCAGCATCCCCACGCTCGAGTCCGTCGGTCCCAGGGGTCTAGAGCCGGAATGGCAGTCCATCATCCGAACCGCGCTCAATCTGAATCTTAGGTAGCATACGCTGAGCTCCAGTGGCAAAGGTACCGATGAACAGTGCTCCAAGATTGCAGACGCGCGACTTTAGACTCCCACTTCTTCCTGCCGCTAAATGATAGATTCTTATGAAGTTCTACGGAATACCGGGTAAAGGTTGCTATTAATACTAAATGTAATTCAGGGACCTAACTGCAGACGAGTAACCTACCACTAACAGCGAGGACTTATGCGCTGGAAAGAGTTCGCCCGTCGCTGTCCCAAAGCTGGTAGCAACCACCCAATGTATTTGTACTGTTGAAAATTAACGAATTAATTACTCTGTAATAATGGACTTAGCAATAGGAATTTCAGTACTGTGATATTTCAGTTAACTTTTGAATGCTTGATACAAACCTAAAAGATACGTGCTCTTTTAGTGTTTCCATCGGAAACTGCTAGGCGTGTTAGAATTTTTAAAGATAGACTGAAAATAGTTAAAGAAGCGTACTCCACATACATAGATAGTAAAGAATAGTAGTAGTTTTTACGTTTAGAAAGGAAGAGGAAATTTTAATTTACAGAGTAGAATTCTGAGTTGAGAGTCACTCGTATTTAAGTTATTTTAATTAAAGTTAGACAATAGTCTTACTTTTAAGTTATTTATTTAGAGTTCTGGTTAAACCAGTTAAAATATGGAGTACGCGTCAGACAATTGGTGCTAGGTTGCACAACAAAACAAATTGAAAGAAATTCTATTCAAAAACCAAAATATAGGCAGGGGAAAGCAAGGAAGAAGTAGTACGTCACGTCTGCCGACGATGGAGCAGGATCAGTTTCCACCATCAGCTCGCAGCCCGACGATCCCGCTCCACACTTGCATCGAATCCTTGAAGTCTGTACAGACTAGGCAAATGCAATACTGACAATTAGGGCGGTTTGGGACCGGATGGAACCTCTGAACGCGACGGCGCTGAAACTTTTCAAAAAAATAATAATAATACCTCTTCAAAAATAATAATCCCCCGACTATCCATCCGCCTCTCACTATATAGGTACATTTGCTACTTATTCCTAGTTCTCTGTGTGAGTACAGTAGTTCGAAAACTACATTGATCCTATCGAAAGTGTAAATTTCGATAGAGTCTCCAATATTGATTACGGTTTCGCTGTTCTTTTTTTTCATTTCGGTCATTTCTCGCTCTTTTTGTGCCTTTTTTGGGGGAAACCATGAGATGGTGCCCACTCTATTTTTTTTAAGCTTTAATACATCGGCTACTTGACTTTTGTTTTGCTTTTCTTTTTCTTCTGTCTCCTTTTCCTATGCTGTGGCCAAGTTCTTTCTAATTTTTGCAACATACGATAAGTCAGAGTGTAGCTTATGCCTACACCACCGTTCGACGAACTGATCTTCCCATAGTTTGTTTGTGGATTTCTTTTTCGTACAATTTTATAGTCATGAGCCGATTCTATGGTTTTGGCCTTGGTTTGCTTATACATTGCTGTAACAAAAGCTGAAGGTGTGATTCTTTTCTTTTGGAGAATATCTAACTTGTCAATTTTGTGCCAGCCTTCCACCAAACCATTGGTCTTCGTGCCACCCTGAATCCCACACCAAAGCGGCGTAAAACGCATGCAGTATGTTAGAACGTACTCAATGAATTCAAGTGAATAATATTCATTTTCCTCAGTTCCTTGCAAATATTTCTCTTTCTTCATTTCTTCAGCAACAGCTGCAAATTTCTTTCCGACAGCACATTTATCCCGGTATCTACCTACATCTTCCACAACTAACACATGCGTTGACTCAACAAAGTTAAGGTCCAGCGCAGGAGTTTCGCTGTTTTTATAATGCTCAATGAGAGTTTCGATGTCTTCTTCATTCCAAGGGCTTTGAATGAGCTGCGCAAAGTCTCGGAACGTCGCTTACAGCTCGTTTTTTGCCTCGGGCTGCAATCACAGCAGCAAAGTAGGTCATGATTAATCGACGTTGTTTAGGCTTCAATTTTGGGAATTTTGCATTTGCATTGACTGCCATATTTTTCATGAAATGAGCTTTACACAGTGTCCTGACAGGTCAGGATATAAAATAAATATAAATAAATTAGAGCTCGTATCAGAGAAAAAAGGAACAGAGGGATATTCGCTGACTGGCAATACCGAGACGCCATCAGCTTATGCAAAACGTGTGCCCGGCTGCCAGCGTCTCTTTGTCGTTTTCCCGCCACCCTCGAAGCGACATGTAGTCAGTATCGTTCTTAAAAACAGTGTTAAGTCCACACCAAATCAAAATGTAAGATATTGTATAAAGCGTAGAATATAATCGTGAGTATGCTTAGATCCATAAGTCAGTCGATATCAGCATTATTATAACTGTGCATTATCATAACTGAAAATGCAGCCATAGCCTTTATAGACAGGAGGCCGACGGTGATACCCATTTGTGACACAAGAATGTTCAAGGTGCTAGAGTCATTTAATACAATATTCTGTTGCCAGCCATAGCTGTAGAATTAATGTGTGATACTGACAAGTGTCAGTATATGTATTTCATGTGAGCCAGGAAGTTATCTCATCAGTGTGTTTGTGATAAATTAAATGTGTCCATTATTTGTTCCTCAATAGAATACTGGCCATACAGTAAGATACCAAAAAGCATTCTAGATGCATAGTCACTTCTTCATTTAGCCAACTAGCATCTATTCACAGAAGATGCAACTTTCAGTGTAGATTGTAGAAAAATGTCTTCTGGCCTAGCACAGCATTATAATGTGTTCAATGTAGGTGTAAAAGGTTTTCACACCACCAAACATTGGAAAGAAAGTTCCTCAAACAATTTTTATGTTTTTAATTCAGTGTATTCTAAGTGTATGATTTTTTGCATAACAAACAGTGCCTGTTGCTAAATACAGTTAGCCAGTTCATTTTAATTTGTGATGCTGAATTGCAGCAGTTATATATGTTTCTAAGCAATACCCGTGCTTTGATGTGTCAATCATGGTAGTTTACTATATTTTTGGGTAATAAGTTTGCAGTGTAATTCCCTCTTGTGCAGAGGCTCTAAAACATTTTCTAACTGTGATGTATAAGATATTTCTGTCTAACACTGTGGTTGGCGAACCTCAAGTCATTCATACCTGCACCTTCAGTTATCTATATGCTTTCCTTTCTAAAGGAATTATATTTATGCTAGTACTGTTCCAAAAGGAAATTATATTTTTGTATACATGCGGCAGCAACTTGTTATTTGAACTGCAACTGTGAGGTTAATGCCATTACTCTAGTTCAGTGTAGCTGTCAGTGTAGTGAGTCAGCCTCAATGGCCAGTATTATGTTTGAACTACATTTTATTGTAGGCACATTTAAAAGATAATCATGTGTGCCATTTCAGACGCCAGTACTATGCCAAAGTATTTAATTTTAAGTTAAATAATTAGTTCTGTAAACTTAATTTGTGATTTGTTCTCATATCATGGCTTCAATAAACTCAACTTCCAACGACCTCATCATTTATCCTACGGGACACGCCTAAGTCACGGACACACAGCTTTATGAGGGAAATGAGGATCTTCTTCTTCTGGTAGAGTCCACACCGTATCCAGGTGCGATGGTATATCCCCTAACTGGAATGCAGCCAGAATGGCATTCAAATTAGGGAAACTATGGTGATCCAGTCTTCTATCTCTCTTCATCTGCTGTGGTTCATTCTCACCCCCACTTTGTTCAACTTTCATTTGCTTCTCTTGGACCGATGACAGCCCTCCACCTCTCACATTCCTAGCTTATTCGTCTTGGGGTAGAGGAGGAACTATTGAGCGCACGTCAAGTACGTGTCTTGGCACTCCATCCACTTCAATATTATTTGATGAGGTCACTCCTGTAACCACGCCTCTGCCCCACTGTGTAGTGCAGTTTGCATAAGGTGGTTTTACCCACACTTCTTCTCCCGCTCATATTGCCGAATCATTATGTTGGCTTCCTTCTACTCTTGTCGGACGTACTGACGGATACCTCCATTCGTATTTATACACCAAGCATTGAGGCACAGACAGCTCATCTTGCCCAGATCTAGGCGTGCTATTGTACCAATACACAGCCTCAATTGGCAAAATTCTTCCTCTTTCTGCGATTGCTTTCACCGTTCGGTGGTGCCGTTCCATTATTCCATTTCCTGCAGGTCGGTACGCAGCTGTAAACACTCTTTCAACATTCCACTCTCGCAGCATATCTGCTAACATCTGAGACCGGAAAACTGTACTGTTATCCATCAATAGCTCGTCGACTGGGCCCCTTTCCAAGAAGATATGAATTTATTCTGTGATGATGCTTTGCGTGTTTCCTCTTCTTAGTTCTCGCCACACTGCAAAGCATCCTGGACCGCAATCAACCATAGATAAATAGGGTCGTCCTCTTTGATGAGTGACGTCGATGGTCAAGCGGCTCCAATTGGTTTTCACGCCCACTTCTCCTGGTTCGTGCTTCAAAGGAGCAGGATCAATTGACTGACATCGTTCACATGATCTCACAACTCTTTTCACGTCCTCTCGTGAAACATTTGGATCTATTTTCCTGTCTAAGTACAGGGTTCTATCGACTCCAATGTGGTGTTTATTATGCACCTCTATTATATTCGTGTATGCACTAGAACAAACCTGTTCATGCTCGTCGATATCGTTGCCGCCTACTTCGAGCCCGCACAGCCATCGTTTCTTCACGCGAGTTAACAAGTCCGCGTTTGTTTATTCTTATCAGTAGGCACCAGTGAAATCTGGATTTTTAGTCCAAACTCAATCATAATTTCTCTAAGGTTTCCC
>VCRD01000590.1:6955-27541 GCA_006783055.1 Trinorchestia longiramus
TGCAATGATATCGTATGATAAGGTTGACGCGATGGCTTGTATTTAGTGCATTTTCAGCAGGATACTTCGTTCGTTGTTAATTTGCATCTGTAAGTGTCCAATATTTTGGTTAGTATTTTCGCTTTCAATTTGTTCACCTGAACTAGGTTTGTTGCTATATTCATCAGCTGCCGAGGGTGGTTGGTTTTTGTTCTATACTGTCTCACGATTGACCGGTGAAAACTGTGGTCCGTCCAGAAATGGGTTTGCTTTTGTTGCGTTCATTTCATTATTATGTTGTTGGTGGGGTCGTACGTTTTAACTATAGTTCTCTCTAACATGGCCTCTAGGCTGTTGAGAGTTTTGTGGCTCTGCAAGCGTTTCTTGCAGAGCCAGAGTTGCTTGCTGCTGAGATTAGGCTTAAGTATTGTCGTCGTGTCCGCTGCGCTGCTCGTTTCCCTGGTGGCCTTTTGAGTTCGAAACGTTATGTGATCGTAGGGTGTATGTACAAGAACTCGTTTTTATTGACCTTTGAGTTTTCTCGCGTTTTCGAGGAGCGTCTAATTCCATATGTGAGGGAATACAAAGATCCATATTTTGCAATGAATTGTTTACTTGTTGCTGCTGCACTAAATTCAGATTCTACTCTGAACTTACCTTCAATTGGTTGGTCGAATTTCTTATATTGCCAATTTGATCTTATTTGGTTATGGGAGCCTTTCGGTCCAATGGCGTCCAT
This sequence comes from Trinorchestia longiramus, assembly GCA_006783055.1. Lineage (NCBI taxonomy): Eukaryota > Metazoa > Arthropoda > Malacostraca > Amphipoda > Talitridae > Trinorchestia > Trinorchestia longiramus. Next base: position 7,674 of record VCRD01000590.1, read on the forward strand.
TTACATTTGTGAGATCGTACTCGTTTGCAAGTGAGGTATTTTGTCTAAATCTTCCATACTTTAAGATCTTGGGGACAGTGCTGAACTTGAGTTTTTTCAGGTTCATCTTTAAGTGTTGTTGAGGTGCTTTCGCGAGTAGTAGCAGCAATTTGTCTAACTGTTGCGGTGGTTTGTAATCTCCTCAGTTTAGCTTGTCCAAGTCAATTAAGATGGATGCCATTTTTTTAGAAGATCTTGGTGTGCAATGTATTGGGACGTCAGGTCCAAGTCGATAATACCTTTTCCTGCACACATATTGCTTACTGTTTCATTGATCAGTCGAACATGTGTTCTACAAAAGACTATGACCATGTCCTCCTGCGGACCTTGTAGGTAGTACGGTAAATGAACAGCTTCAGTAACTCGTATCTTAAGACGGCAGAGTCCCTTGCTTTCTACAAACCCTCGTCTAAATTTTATTGATGTCCTGAGATGATGCCATTCCCAATGAGACATGCGTTAGGTTTCTCGTTGATTTTTGTTTCTTTATTCATAACAGTAAGTTTTAAATTTTGCATTTTGTTGTCTGTGATTTTTTAAAGTCTTAAATAGGTGTGAGGATTTCACAGCTTGGGCATGAGATTATGTTTGATGTGGATTAGGTTCTTTAAATGTTCGGATTATCCTTTCTTCTGTGAAACCCATTTTCTTCCCCAGTTCGCCTCTTAATGCACTAAAACGATTATTGGTGTCGAGATGAAAGTTTGGTTTAGTAGGCAAAAATGATCTGGAGTTTGTGCGAGACCAGTCATTTTTACCTCTTGTTGTCGGCAGAGTTTTGCGTCCATCTGGGGAAACGCTGCATTCATATTAGCTAGGGACCAGTTAGAGATGGTGTTTCGGTTTTGTCTGTCATGCACGTATCTTTCTTAGAATTTCTCTCTTAGTATGGTCTTCATTTACTCCCACATGTCACTTGGGTATTTTTTGTCTTTCTTCTGTGTCTTCTCACTGTTTCATGCGTGAACTTTATTCCTGTTCCTGACTCTATTGTTGTTCTACAGCTAAGTGTGCGGAGGGTATTTTGTGAGGCTCACTCTGTTGAATTACTACCAGATTTAGAATTGCTACCTGATGATCAATTATTTTTGGTTGTTGTCAGTAGTTTCAATACGGTTGTGCTGATTATCAATTCGTAGCTGCTAGTCATTGTGAGCCTCCGAAGACTGAAGCCCTAGCTCGTGTTCGTGATTTTCTTTTTCAATTGTTTCGAAGTGCCGCAATACTAGTTTGAGGTAGCGGCTTAGTTCTTAAATTTCGTGAGATTGGTTTTCAATGAGCGCTAACGATTTCTTTGTAAAATAGCAGAAGTGATTCTCCTCCATATTGTAACCTTTCATGTTAAGGGGGCATCCCCTTGAGGAATTGCAGACTGTACTTTGCTTTAGTCTTTTCAGTGCCGTACTTTCGCTTTTAAAGCTTGTTCTGTGTTTTAGTTGGACTATATACTCTATTCTATGTCAAGTTGTTTGTCTCAAGCTGTTCAATACCTATTTCTGGATTTGGTGGCATGAAGTGTCTAGTCACAAAATCACAAAGTTAGTGTTAAGTCATAAAATTACAAAATTAGCGCTTAATCACAAAATCACAAAATGAGTTGAGTCACAAATTTCGAAAAAATCGCTTTCAGTCACAAAATCACATAATTAGTGTCTAGTCGCACAATCTTAAAATTATCGTCTAGGCACAAAATCTCTACATTAGTGTCCAGTATCAAAATCATAAGATTAATGTCTAGTCACAGAATTACAAAATTAGTGTCTAGTTGTAAGAATACAGAATAAGCGTCTAATGTCAATACTATTAATTTTAAAATTATTAGTAGTAAATACTAGAAATAGTTTTGTTTATTGAAATCATTGTGTTTTTGTTCTATTGACAACATTCTTGTTACCTAAAAGATTGAATGAAAAAGATTTGTAGTGAATCGCATGGCTCTACTACAAATGAGTACCGCGACGAGGTTAGGTTCATCGACCAATGAGCAAACATGACAGAAGAAGTTAATCCAGCCATGAGGCTAAGTCCCGTTTCGACCAGAAGCACAACATTAATCAATGAGCGGTCACGCTCAGGCAGCAGATCCAAACTAACCGCTCTATACAACGAGGCTGTAACGCTCTGCGTCACGGACTCTACCAAGCACTTCCAATACGTGCGCAACGAAGAAAGAAGAACCAAGAACTAAAATCATACTCAAATGTCTAAATACAAAGTATTAAACTCATCCTGCCTCTAATTGCCTTTTCTCCAATTGGGTTCCTCGACGGTCCCTTACTCCCTCAGGCGCTCATTCCGAGTAAGACACAACATAAAGATATTCAATGTCTGCTCGGTTATAAGAGATGTCTCAGGGTTGGGACTGAAGGGTGATTATTATAATGATCACTACAGATTCATTCGTAATTATCTTAAACATTGAATTTGAAATAATTTTTCAGTGTGCGGAAAGGTAAGTTTCCCGAAAATAGATACACAGAAATGCATTAAAATTCATTTCTGTCCATTTAAAAATTTTTTATTGCTATTCACACGAAGGTAACGCTTGCAACACGCAAAAGTAACGCTTATACGGTCTTCACAAGCATAAAAAATAGATGATAGCAGTGAATGATTGCAGTAGATATTAGCAGTAGATGTTAGCAGATGTCAGCAATTGATGGTAGCTGTAAACGGTAGCACTAGATAGAAGCAATAAATGATAGTTGTGAATAATAACAGTAGATGGTTGCAGATGATAGCAGTAGACAGTAGCAGTAAATGATATCAATAGCAGTGCATGATAGTAATAGCAGTAGATGATAGCAGTAAACTGTAGCAGTAGATGGGGGCTGCAGGTAGGTACTGGCTTACTGACTGAAAGATAGAGACGCGTGGGACGGAGGGGTGCGGCGAGAGACTGCGGACCACGCAGGTAAGCCTGCATGCCTACAAGAGCAGCTTGCTTTTCTCTCTAGGTGTAATGTCTAACTCTCTTGTTATCGATGCAAGGCCTCTCTTGCTTGTTCACAAAAAATTTCGTTCAAAATTTAAACGTTCATTTACTTTAATTATTCGGGGGATAAATGAAGCATTCACGTAAGGTCGGTGTGATTGGTACTTTTCATAAGATTGGTATACTCTTACACTTCATATTGCTTGAGCACTTTATTGCACATCCGTTCGCAGCAATAGCGTGAGGGTTACTCCTATCAATGCATTAAGAAGTCTTCTGTAAATGCACTTAGTAGTCATCTATGAATACACTTACTAATTTTATGTGAATGAACCTACAATTTCCATTGGACTGGAGGTCTGTGAAATTATTCTAGTAAATTCTCCAGAGAACCTAGAAAATGTACGTCCATTTAAACTATATAGACAAACTAACACTCATTAGTCTCTTTTATTTATACATGTTTCTTACCGACAAGTCTGTTTATTGTTGCTAGTACTTCTGAGTGTGAAAAGATTGAAACAAATCTAAAACAAATTCCTAAACATATTTCCGGGACTTGGCTCTCCCCTGTGGTTGATAGTTTTCCTGACCTCTTCTCTAAAGCCTTGCCATGCGATATCAAATCTGAACAGTCTTTTAAACAAACTGAAAAAAACTCAAAAATCCTTTACTCTTCGAATTCTCAGAGCTGCAAGCTTTCTGGAGGTTGCTATTTTGAAATTCATTCATTCGATCACATTCGATGGAAGTCAGAAAAATGTGTTGCACAGCCGGCAAGTTCCGCAACTGTAGTGCGAAAATTGTTTTCAAGCTCATTGCGTGACAGGAGACACACGTTGCGCAAATGTGTTGTGCACAGTGTTGGGCAGTTGTACTGCAATTAATTGCGGCCGCAATTGTGATCGCAACTTTTTTAGTTGCAGTTGCGTTGGAACTATTTTTGAAGAGCTGCGAATTGGGTTACAGTGCTACTATTTCGAGCAAATTTCAAAGCAAGTCGCAACTGCAACTTTGAAAAGTGTAAGTTGAAAAAATAAGAAAATAATGAATAAAAATGAATAATAACTACAATAATAAGTAAAAATTGGCCTTATAAATCAAGAGTCTCACTACTATGTCGTCCGAGAGCAACAGCACGGAAACTGAGACAGATGAAAATCCCTTCTGCTCGCTATCCAAAAATTACGAGCGCAACAACAACAAAAAATGATATTTCAAATGAAATAAATAGTTGAAATAGCCTGTCATTAATCGGTCCAAGCATCCAGCTGTTCATCCAGCTATGTTTCCCAACAGTAACCTAATTCCGTGCTTCATAAAGTTCAATACTTCCATTCGCTCTGCTGCAGTTGAAATTTTTTTTCATTAGGTAAAGAAATATTGGGACCTAAACGTGTTCGTCTTTCAGACAACCACTTCGAAATGTTTGCATTTTTGAAAGGGAATCAATGGTAAACCAGACCATTTAAATGAACTTGAATGACTAAGTACAGAATTCTAATGTTTCCTAATGAATTAATTAGCAATACTTCCCTACTGAAAGTAAAATATAGGAAAAATTGATTAGCGATGAAAACAAAAAAAGGATGAAAGCTTAGTAGAATGTAAAACGATTTGAAATTCTGTAACTTATTGCAGGTCGCTCTTTGAGCCAAAAATACTCTTAAGTGAGGATTATCCATTAATGTTTATGTGTGAGTTGTACACGCTCTATATTTTTTAAGTAGTTTTGTTATTTAATAGTTGCAGTTGCGAATTGCAGTTGCGATCGCAACTTTTGAGCTTGTGTTGTTGCGGTTGCAGGTGCGAGCGCAACTATTTTTGGCGACTTACGATTGCTCTTGAATTATTTTCCAGTTACGTGCTCAACACAGGTTAAGTAACAGGAGAGACACCCTTTGTGTAAATGTGTAGCGCAACAGGAAAGACAACCGTTGCGCAAATGCGTTGAGCAATAGAAGAGACACCCGTTGAACTAACACAGCGTTCTATATAGGGAGAAAGGCTCCTTTAAACTACTGCACCAAAGGCAGGCAACCTTGCGTACTTTTGATGTCCCACTACCTCAGACGGAAGAGGGTCAAATTTGCAGGGTGCTTCAGAATTATAGAAACGAATGTTTTGGTAGGTTTATGAAAATTGAAATGCGCGATTTTGATTTTAAGGGTTGAAACTCAAAGGTGAATAATAAGCAAACGATACAGTATTGCATTTATTCAATGTAACCACCCTTATTACGTACTACAGCTGTAAGTCTATTTACAAATGCATCGCAAGCAGCACATATCTGTTTTTGTGGAATTGTTTCCCATCCCCTTTGCAGTTTTGCTTTGAGGAACTCGAGAGAACTATGAGCGGTAGCTAAGACCCTTGTCTTCAAAATGGACCAGATAGAAAAGTCCAAGGGATTGAGGTCGGGGTTCTTTGCTGGCAATACATCTTTGCTCATGAAAGATGGAATGTTCCTCTGAATCCAGGTTTGGGTTACGTTGGAGCCATGTAATGGTGCTCAATCATGTTGGAGACTCCATGGTGAACTCTGGAAATGTTCTGTAGCCTATGGCAGCAACTTTGATTTCAAAATAAGAAAAATGTACCGTTCTAAGTTCAATTTGACCCTAATAAGCACAAAAACAAGTGAAAATCTTCCTGTGGCTGTCACAGCTGCCCAAACCGTGACAGACTGTGTATTTTGACGTCTCGTAACAATCCTACCCTCGACTCAACTTGAGGAACTCCAAACTTGGTCGTTCTGAGGGTTCACAACTTGCTGAATGTTAAATATTTCTCATCCGTGCACACCAAGTTTGGGAGCGTGCCTTGAGTTATCTCATTAAGGATGTGACGACTTCTTTCAGCTCTCATTCTCTCACGATGTTTAGTAAGCTCATGACGTTTCATCAATTTGTAAGGTTTCTTTCCCAGATCCTTCTTCAACACTCGATACATCGAAATTTTGCTAACACCGGCTCTTGCTGCCAGTTCTCGATGGGATCGACGTGGGTTTCAACGCAACTTCTCCCGCGTGTTTTTGATAAATTTTTTGGTCCGAACACTTCGTTTCCGGTCTCGTTCTGGTTTATCAGAAGTTTTAACAGTCTCTTTATACTTTTCAACAATTTTCCAAACAGTTAAACGGTTCATTTTTAAATTTTTTACTATTGATACGTAATTCTTATCTTATCTGTGGAACTTGATAACGATATTTCGATCCACAGCCATTATATAAATTAGGAATTTAAAATTTAGACACTTGAAATAAAAAGATTATTGTACTACCTTCAAAATAATATAAGATTCAAATAACCAAACATTCATTTTAAATGATTTATTTACTATGCAAAACTGGTTGCCTTATTTCTGAAACACCCTGTGTGGTCAGTTTTTTAGTTTCTGTTGTGAACGCACACGTGTTATTCTACATTACATTTAGTTTCCCGTTGTGAATGTTGCTGCGACAGTCGAAGTAAACTACAGGAGAGACTATTTATCTACTCTCCATCTACAAAGCATCTATTCACCATCTATTCATTATCTACAAGCCATCTACTTGCTATTTACCAGCCACCTACTCATCATCTACTCACCATCTATTATCTATCCAATCGCCATCTATTCACCATCCATTCGTCATCTTCTCCGTCTTTGCTCCCCATCTATTTATCCTCTGTTTCTCATTTACTCATCATCTACTCATCATCTATTCGCAACTAACCCACAATATTCAAACCATTTACTCACCATTTACTCAACATTTCAACATCTAATCGCCATCAATTCTCCATCTGCTCACCATATAGTTACCATTTACACACCATCTACTCACCATCCACTCGCTATCTGCCCAACATTTACTCCCCCACTACTCACCATCTACTCACTATTTACTCACAATCTACGCACTATCTACCAGCTCTGCAGTCGAGCGTTGCGCATGCCAAACTTTTCTTCTATTTCTTCACCATGTACTGCAGCCGCTGCTGAAACTGTGCCAATAGTGGTTGTGCTGTGGTGCACCTGTTGCGAAGTGCAGCCGTTGTGTAGTGTCCCTATTTTGTGGTGTACCTGATGTATGGTCCACTTGCTGTGTGGTGCACCTGATGTGTGGTGAACTTGTTGTGTGGTGCACTTGTGTGGTACACCTATATTGATGTCTTCTCTGATGTAACAATGAGCATTGTAACAGAACATTGTAACAGAGGAGCAGTTACTGTTATGCTCAGTGAACGGAAAAGAATTGTAAACATGGACTTAGCCATTAGTATACTTTCGGGGTCTTCAGTGAGTCTCAGTGAACTCTAGTAAAGTGGTGGAAATAATGACACTCTGAGTTTTTGCTTATAACTTTATAAATATTGATTGAAATACAATAAATTTTTGATAATAGGTAAGGAATAAAACAAGAAGTAAATGTGCGTTCAAATTTTATATTACGGTATAGTTTTTTGCAGTTATTACAATAATTCTTTACAGAGGATCAAAATTTGATGGAAATAAAGATAAAACACCCTGCCCTAAATATTATTTCCATAGAAACTATGAATGTTGCAGACAAAAAAATCAAAATGACTAGTATTTATAAGTACTTCCTATCCCTAGCAAAAGATCTAGACAACGATGATTCATTGATTTCACTAAATTCCTAAATATTTCTTAAAAATTTTCCCCAACACTCTTGGACAACACACCAAAGCTCCTGCTTGTTTTTAAATCGTCTGCCATCAGCGTAAATTTGCCTAGCCAATATACCCCATAGGTATTCTATAGTATTTAGGTCTGGCGACTTAGCTGGCCAACTCAAAGAGCGGATATTGTGGCTATTAGGCCACTCTCTTGTGTGTTTTGAAATGTGGATGGCCGCTTTGCTTTCCTGAAACACGGTAGTATTCTGTTAAAAATTATTTAAAGATGGTATAAGACTTTTTTGCAATATTTCAGTGTACTTTACTGAATTTTGTTTTTCCTCCATCTGTACCAGACTCGCCTTACCATCTGCTGAAAAAGCTCCCCAAATCATCAATGATCCTCCTCCGAATGGCCTTCTGCTGAAGATCTGCTCATCCTTCCCCAAATCATGCCAATAGCATTGAAAACCGTCGGGCCCGTCTAAATTGAACTTCTTTTCGTCTGAGAAGACAATTTTTGCCCAATTGTCAGCATTCCATTGTACTTTTTCCCTCAACCACTCTTCTTGGCGTTTCTTGTGTATCTTCTTCCGCTCTGGTTGTGTTTTCCTCTTCTTAAATAATAAATTTCTGAAGTATTGAGAATTTACTTAACTCTTCTGGGAGTTGCATTCAACTTTAGACACGTTTAAAGATTTTTGAAACTCTTTCCTGTAGATGAAGCCTCACGTAGCATTCGGTGCCGACTGGCCGGAGTAAGCTTGGGTGGACGTCCAGGGGGTTTATTTGATTCGTACGTTTCAGGATTTTGCAAAAAAATCGAAATAGTGTTCTTGACCTCTGAATCTGATTCAAAGTTGAATTATAGGAGCATCCTTGACTATTCAGAGCTATTATATGACCTTTTTCAAATTTCGAGAGAGAACTTTCTCTGCCCATGCTGTAAAATATAGATTTTTCACAATTTAAACCTGATTAAAAGATATTAAAATGTCTACTTGTAGCATAGGAGAACACCGGTGTGTTGTTTTAATTCTATTCTTACCTGTCAAAAGTGATATATTTCGGATAGCCGTAATTTTTTACAAGGGGTCTTATCTTTATTTCCATCAAATTTTGATCCTCTGAAGAGTATTTTTGTAATAGATTTTCAAAAAAATATCCTGTAATATAAAATTTGAATGTACACTTACTTCTTGGTTTGTTTCTTACCTATGGTCAACGATTTATTGTATTTTAATCAATATTTATAAAGATATAAGCAAAAATGTAAAGTGTAATCATCATTTCCACCACTTTAGATTTTAGTGGACTTGCGTGGACATCAATAGACTTTAGTAGACTTCAATATACTTTAGTGTGCATTGGTGGACTGAAATGTCTGCAAAAGTTTCTCACTGTCCCCAGTCCACGAATATTATGTTGATAGCCCAGATTTTGAAGCAGAAAAGAAGCATTCAATAACCTACCCTCCATATGATGTGTGGACTACCACTACTTGTGTGCTATAATATTAATGTTGTAATATTTCTTAATATGTGTGAGTCAGAAGCTTTTACTGTAGTGTTCTGGTTACACACGGCACTCGAGTGAAAGTAACAGTCGTCCAACATCATGCGTTCATGTTAAATCACATGACTAGTCTTCCATTTGTGAACACATTTAATTGACATGTGAGTACTACCTTTGCATTTCTGAGGTAAGTATCTTGCTGTAACGCACGTGCCATTCAGCTTTTTATGACCATCCTAGTACTGAACGTATATACTATTCATTCATAAAAAGCTGGCCAAATTTTAGGCACTGCGTCGCATTATAAGTCAACCCACCGGTCCCGCTGGTACTGTGAGAATGACAAACTAAATTCCAATCTCCAACAGATGTCTCGTACCTTCTTTGTTTTGGGCTTTAATTGTAGTCTTGCTTTTAGGGTAAATTTATCGTCGGATCCAGTTTCTTTGATTTTGAGACAATGCTTCAGGGATCGTCTTCCGAGAGTTGCCCTACAAAAACACAGGCTTCAATGCTGTGCAATGTAGAACTTTGCTAGGCTTCCTAAAGCCGGCGAGACAGAACTTCTGGAAGTTTGTCTAGTTGTTTTTGAAACATACCGCTGTTGTATGTAGTAATCGAATAGTTGCGTGATCAGTTGGGTCGTGTTTCGAAATCATGACGGGAAGACATTTTTTGTATTTTATACTTCAGTGAAAGGTACGCGTTTCCAAAGCCCTCGTCGGTTACCGTTGATGGTATGCAAGGATAAAAGGATGTAATGTGTCGATGTAAGGAGGTTCTATGGAAACGAAACTTAGCTCCTTGTTTGAAAATTTCAGTATTGAAGATTCATAGAGAACATCACATATCTGCATCGTTTCTTACAAAATAGATATTCAGTCAGATCGTTTTCGGCTTGAATCATAAGAATGCTTTATTGGTTTGAATTTAATAACGACCTGGTATGAAAACTATTCGGAAAGATAATATAAATGACGATTACCGCTATCTTTGTGGGCAACAATAATAATGAAAGGAATGGTATCATAATTCCAATATTAAGAATTTACCCCAAAATTTGGTTTTCATTTGTGAAACTTTTTTCGTTTTACTGATGAAGTTGTTTGATTGTTGATGATCAATGTCAGAGTTATTGTTTTTTGTCTCGATTTTGATGGATGCATATCTTGCGTACTGGCTGTCAAAGTTGCTAGGGAGAAAAAGATAATCAATATGCTAACTGTAAAAGAATAAAAAATTACAATTTCTTAAAACTATACTTGGCAATTTGGATTATTTATCTTGACTTGACTTATCGATCTTAATAATCACATAATATTAATCTTATCGACCCTGATAATCCTAAAGTCTTTTCTTGATCCATTTTACTAATGTGAATCACGTACATGTATGGTAGTAACATTCTCTTATCAATTTAGAAGTATTATTATACGAATACTTTCTCGAGGCACTCATTCGAGAAAACTCATTTCTTATTATTCAGGTTGCCATGATCATGTACCTGGCTCAACATCGCTCTAAACACTCTTTGAATAGCCTGCTGAAACTTTGAAAGAAATTAACTCTAAAATATAGCCGAGAAAACTCAAGAGGATTCTATTTTTAAATCATAATTGAAATATTTAAAAAAAATTAGATAAGTAATCAATTCGATGAATAATAATCATAATTTTCGCATCGTATAATTTCTGAAGCCTCAATCCTGTTGCGAGGGAAATCTGCGCAGATCGGAGCTTTTTAAATCCGTTGTACGCAGCACGTAGCGACCACCGGTACGAGTGAATGTCATGAGAGAGGAAAGTAAAGGGCAGCAATAAACTCAATATTAACAAAAACTTGGAAATTATTGTGGCAGGAAATAATAAATACTCTAACGTAGCATTCAACACTGAAATTAATTTAACCTAATTTTTGACATGCAAAGGAAATAAATAATCAGGATCTAGAAGTGATAACTTTTGATTTTGGGGATCGAAAAGTGATAAATCCAAGTTTTGGGGCTTTGAAGGAGAAAATTTTATAGTTGAGGGGATCTAAAAGAGAAAATTTTTAGTCGTGGGGATCTAAAAGTGATCATTTTTATTTTTGGTATCTAGAACTGATAAATTTGAGTTTTTGGGACCTTAAACGAATAAATTTTAGTAGTGGTACCTTATATTCTAATTCTCAGCTCTGAATTTATGCAAACGATTAACTAGCAAATATGTGGTGGCAATGTGGTTCTTTTCGATCCGCTTTACATGAAATAACGTGAAACGCATTAATAACCTAGCTTGCATTATTATCCGAGTTTACAGTAATAACCTAGCTTGTATCAATAACTTAGCTGGTATTAATTATCTAACTGGCATTAATAAAACTGGGGAACACAATTTTTGTTCGGTTAGGTCTAGCAGCTGCTTTTTAACTAATTTTTGGGGACAAAATTCAAAACTGATCACACTTTGCTCTATCACATCAAATTTGTGAACTATAGGATCCCCGTTTTCTTAAAAAACGTGAAAAATACTGTACTTAACAGAAATAAGCTTGTTTTAATAAAAATCTTCAAAATTTGACGTACAATAAACTATGAAAGAAACAGACCTAACTGCAATGTTTATTTAACATTATGTTTTTACAAAGGATAAGTCTACTGTTATTGTAATAGTGTGCAAGTAGTTAAGGTAAATATTTACGTTTATAGCTCTTTCTCCTGTGTTCAACTTGATGACTATTGTGTTTGATGCTCCAACAATGGTCAGCCATCATATCTACATTCCGTCTACTCTCATAACATTCTCCCATAACCTACAAATTTTGAGGAAATCGTTCACCTTGCTCGTCGCTAACCGCATCAAGATTTCCTGGAAAGCTAGTAAGATGGCAATGCAGAAAATGGAGTTTAATACCCATGTTGCAGCTAAGCGTCTTGTAGTTCTCCAATAGTTTCTGAACAATATCTGTGTAATTACTTGCACGTGTATTTGCAACAAAGTTCTCGACGACATCTTTGAATGATAACCAAACATTCTTCCTAAGGTCTGACATTATGCCTTCATATTTGATGAGCTGCTGAATTTCTGGACCATCAAACACGCTGGTCTTGATTTTTTCAACTGACAGTCCAGGAAATTGTGAGATGATGTACTTGAAACAGTCGCCATCAGATGACAATACTTTTGTAAACTGTTTTATGAGACCTAATTTTTTGTGCAGAGATAAGAACATTATTTTCTTCCTGTCAACAAGTGCCTCATGTAGAATTTTGCGATCCCCAGGTTTAAGGCCAGATATTGGAAGTCAATTAATCCAAGCCCAATGTTTTTTTGAGCTCTGGTATCTCGCATACAAAGGAAGCAGGGATACTTTGTGTACCCACGTTGATAACCAAAAAGGAAACCCATCATTTTAAGGTCAACACAGATGATTTAATTACGTTTGTCATATTGTAATAACTCAATGACTCTTTACATCTCCATTTTCTTCATGAAGACAGACAGAATGCCCAATAAAGACTGCACCAGATAAATTGGCCTTGTGTAAAAGGACAAATCAAGCTCCGCTTTGAGCTATCAATAAACATTCGCCATTCATTCGGACTGTAGATTAAAACCCTTAGCTCCTTCAGTGAACCAGGAATGTTATGACACAACACAAAACCGCTGTCACTTCGGAAGTACTATAGAAATGTACTTTCTTCGGTTTGAATTTATGATACGTTCACTCTTTGTTCAAGTAAGTTTTTCACATTCCGTCTTGATGCTAGAATTTCTGAAGCTTTTTTTGACTGGTCCAAATCACGTGGAAAGTAATTCAGCTCGAGCTGATTAAATCCCCTACGAATTGAATCCTCCTGAATTTAAAAAACTGCATTCTTGCTGTCACTACGTTCTTCAACATCACTCAGATCTTCTAGAGCAATGGTTCCCAATCTTTTTTCTGCCATTTCCCCCGTACCCAGTTCAGCCATCCAGATTTCCCCTTCATTTTACGAGGGAAATAGTAGCCAAAACACGCTGTGGCTATTTACTAATTTATTTGCAAAATATACAAATATAGTGATAAAAATATAATCATATAGTAAATCGGATAGAGAGCTTTTAGTAACGACTAACTGCATTGCCTCAGACTTGAGAAAATACTTCTGAGTTTTTTATTGCTAGTAAGCAGTGTATTTCTTCCTGGTAGCTTCAAATTTCCCACTGAGGAACATTTTCCCGGTTTGAGAATCACTGTTCTAGAGAATGTTGTTTGTCCGAATACTGCATTGAAATTTCAGCTGAATCAGGTATTGGTTTTACAGTTAACGGTAGATTAGGATATTCTATTTTAGTCCAAAATTTTCTTAAATTCCAATATTTTCAGTAAAGAAAAATAACTGTCTTTACAATGATCTTTATGTTCTTGCCAAACCTGATGATACCAAATGTCTTTTCACGTGTTCCTTTGGTCTCCACCCGTAAACTCTCAACAAATTGCTTACACACTTGATGAGGGGCCAATGGCTTGTCTTGATTATAGAATTTTACTTTACAACATGCAAAATATGCTTGTTTGATAAATACACAGACGTTTGCTCTCTGACTAGGAATAGTGAAACTACCACAAATATAGTAGGAGTTTTGGTTGTTTAGGCATTTACGACGAGAAGAAACAGGAGCATACATGATCTGGAATAAAGGAAATATATGCCTAGGTAAATAAAACACTAAGATGGAATAGTTATAAACAAACAAACCAACAAACAATCTTTATTTCGAATCGAGTACACAGTACATAGACATTAGTACATTGGTTTTTCAAATTCTTAAGGTTAACATTCTAAGAGTAAGGGTGATGGTGAGCTCCATGCGACGATCCCGGGAGGTTGATGGGTTAAGCGGGTTGAGTGCACGGCGCGGCGTACGAGAAATAACTCGTGTCCATGGCCGGGTTCAAACCCGCGGTCTTTCTACATGAAGCAGAGACCCGATACAGAACACGGGCCGCAGACCACTCGACCAGTGGCTCGAGCAGGTGGCTTTTGAAACTACACAAGCAGCATAAAATGAAATAGAATATACAACTTTATGCCCATGGTTACAAGGTTAAGAAAAGAAGTACAAATCCTTTTAATTCCTACTATGTTAGATTTCTGTTTGCAGATATTGGTAGTACTGATCTAGTGGGAGCTGCACACATCTCTCACTGCACTGTTTCAATTGTGACTGTACAAACAAGTTGCCACGTAATGTTGGCGTGCTAGAGTGTAACTGGCTGTAATTTTGGAATTAGCTTGTCATTTTTAGATTTAATCAGCATAAGAATCTAACTCACCAGAATATATATGAAAATTGTTCCCCACTATGACCTAGTTTGCATTAATGATCTATCGTACGTTAATAACATAGATTCGTAGTGATAACACTACAAACTGTCTCGTAGCAAAAGCATGCGCCGTGCCGCCACTCTGCACCGGGCAATCAGCGGGCTAGCTGAGGCAGCTGAACTTAACCCGAACGTGTACTCAAGGCTGAAACCGGCACTGTAAAGTAAAGCATAGTAGGGGCAAAGTGGGGGGTTGGCATGACCCACAGTATGACGTAAGTATTTTTCAAACAGTGACGTCGTCATCTCGCAGGGCACTGATTGATCAATTGTTGATGAATGATAAAATATATACCTTCGTAGAGACACGAACCTACGCCTCAAAGAAGACTACGCCCCGTAACCAGTGCTTAAAACCACTTGGCTACGCTGATTCTCTCTCTCTCTCTCTCTCTCTCTCTCTCTCTCTTTCTATATATATATATATATATATATATATATATATATATATATATATATATATATATATATATATATATATATATATATATATATATATATATATATATTTATATATATGTGGCTCCTACGATAGTTTTGCTTTAGAAAGAGTGACAGGCCAGATGCTGTTCGTTTATGATTCACTTAAATCATAAGACCTTGTTTTCCTACTGATGTAACCTTGAATCATTAGAGCATTAGAATTTTCATGAATTCTGTAAATAATGCTCAACCATAAATTAGCTTGACAGAAACATTAAATTCATATATTTAATAGACAAGGGGAAGAAGAAACTAACTAAAAACAATTCTGAACACAACAAGCCACTAGTATATGAATTGTTTAGGCGCTTGGCACAAATATTTTGGTGTTTTTTTATGTGATCCTGAAATAACTTTTATAAAAAAATTTATTGTAGTTTCCAGATGCAGCAATCCATTCTGAAATTAATTTTATGGGAAAATGGAATACCTAAGCTTAGAATTGTGTTTGCTATTATTTAAACAATTTTAGTAAGAACATTTTTCACAAGGTTCAACAGGAGCAGCCATTAAAACAAAAAAGAAAACTGCACAGAAATTATCTTTCTCGCGACATCATGACTCACGAACGGTGTGCTATGATTGGATGCCTTGTAGGCACTTCACTGAACGTCACGGTTTTTCATGACGTCCTTGTTCCCCTGATTTTGTCATGCCAGTACTATGTTTACTTCACTGGAAACCGGAGCCTTGATCGACAGCGCGTACTAAAATCTACTGAATTTAAAATCTCTCGCCACACTAGCTGACAACACCTCCTCTACTCAAAAACCTTACTCGCCGTGCCACATCAGAGAGAACAACGAAGAAACCAGCCATCCTGCCCACGAGCAGGATATACACAAACACTTACGGCTCTTTACGGCTCTACGCGCTCCAAATCTCTACGTTCCTGTTCTTCACGGGCAAGATATTCGTACGGCAGTATTCGACGTCAAGACTGGAGAAAAGCAGTGGAGACAGAAAAACCAACAACCTAACGAGTAATCAAATACAAGTTATTAAACTACTCCTGCCTTTATTTGCCTTTTCTCCTACCGGGTTTCTCTACAGTTTCTTACTCCTTCAGACGCTCACTCCGAGTAAGACAAGAAAAAGATATTCAAGATATTCAAATGTCAGCTCGGAATGACAGTCGAGCGGTCGTTTTCACTATCGAATGCATTCATCTAGCTGGTATTAATGACCCTTCTTCCATCACTGACCTAGCTTGTTTTAATAACATTGATTGCATAAATAATTTGCAAGGTATTAACAACCCTTCTTGCATTAATAACCTAGCTTAGATGAATAATCTAGCTTGTATTAATAACGTAGATTACATTAATAATTTAACTGCCATTAATAACTCTTCTAGCTCTAATAACCTAGCTTGCATTCAAAACCTAGTGAGTGTTAATAAATTAGCGTACATTAACAACGTTGATGTGATTAATAAAATAAACCCCATGAAATGAACCAAATTGCATATAGTTGAACCAATATTGTTTTCAAAATTTTTCTCGATAGTTGTTTCCACCTGTTAAATATTTGTGTTAAATATCTTGTTACACTTCACTGGCGAATCAAAACCTTCACATAATAATTTCTAACGTGAAATTCAGTTAAATGAAAAAATGTGTTCAAGAAGTAATATTACGTATATTTGCTTGGTCCAAGGAATCAGTTCAATGAACACATGTACGGAGTTTTGTCTAATTTGTGTAATGTACAATTGTATGAAGTCATCTTTTTGAAGGCCTAAGTTCACAACCATCGATAAATCAATCCATCTTTGAGAAGAAACAGTTATTTATCTTCGTTTATAATACTATTATTTTTCTTACCCTCGAGTTTCTTTTTCTGAAGAAACAATACCAAATAATATAGGCAAATGACCGCTCGTACTTCTCAGAGTTTCTGCGTAAATGTATTTCCACAGAAAGCTTCGTTTTTAGGCCAGTGTACTGTATGACTGAGTTGTGCACCGTGCATCTCATTTCTACCTTATCCTCGTAATATCCTTAAGATTCGTTGACTTTTCATCACAATAATATGATGGAGGGTCAACGAATCTACTTGTACTCCCTCAGTTTCTTAAAATTTCTCTTAAATCGAAGTTCTTATTGCTACGGAATACAGTCTGTCCATTTGAGACCCATGGTTTACCCCTTCTTTGTCTTACTCTTGAATGTATTCTAATCAGTATTATCTTCACTGAATATTCTTCATTTTCGAACACAGGATTCTGTCTCTCTTGCATTTCGCTGATCCCTTCAGTGCGTCTTGTTTTCATCGCAGTCGCCATATAGGAAAGAGGGGAGCCCTTCACCGAAGTGAAGGGGGAAACCCTTTCGCAGAAGTGAAGGGAGGATTCCTGACCCCCTCTGCTTAAGCTCCCAACTTTTCCATTAGATTGTGGATCCCTTGAGCGACCTCATCATCTTCTGGACGACCTGCCACCGCAAAGGCCGCATGTTTGGTCGGCCCGGTTTTTGCGTGCGCATTTTTTTCGCTTATAATATTTAGAGTTATCTATCATCTATTTCATCATGTGGATGGCTTTCTTAGTAATCAATGTTTAATACAGAACAGTTATTTGTAGTAAGATTTTCTGTGTCATTAATACCTAGAACCGAAAAAGTTACTGAATTTTGAGTTTTCGATATCCATCTCACAATATTTTCGTACTTGACTAGATGAGTGAATGTCTAGTGCTAAACAATTTAGAACTTGTTTATTGAGTCATTAATATATAGCACAAAGTAATTTAAGAAACAATTCTAGAGTTATTAATGTTTACTACCGAAGAATTTAAAATGAAAATTTGTCCTGATTCTCAAGTTATTAATATCTAATGAAGAATATTGTTGTATACGATTAATTAATCGAAACATAAATTTTCCTCACTGCAATTGGTGTTAATTTGGGAGATTTCAGCTTATGCTTGTCAAAATTAATGTTTTTTGCAACAGAACTCAACATGACTTTCTAAGTCATTAATATTCAATCCAGGAGACACTGACATGCACTCTTTTTAATTTTATCGACCCAGAGATAGCGTAACATAGTTGTGGTAGTGTCGATTTTTTACAGTGAGTGTAGCTGTACTGTTTTCTCTTGAGTGCAATTAATTATCGTTTTAGAAAACATGTATTTAATAAATATAGTCATTTCCTTTTAATAAATTTCATATAGTATCTTAGTAATCTCAGAAATTTGTTAAGTACTTTAAACCTTGTAATGATGCAACGTCTTTAATCTCAAGTTACTGCTACTGGTAATGGCAAAGTCTTTTTAAATTGTTTTTTATCATTTTAAGTTGATGAATGCGTGCACTATTGACCATAAAGTATTGATGTATGCGTGTACTATTGACTATAAAGTGTTGATGTATGCGTGCACTATTGTTTATGAAGTGTTAATGTATGCGTGCTATATTGACTTCAAACTGTTTCCATATCATCACTCCTCAGCTTCACATTCTACCCCTTTATAAAAACAACGCCGATCAATTTACCCATTTTATTTAAAGTGAATGAAAAATTTCCTCCTGTTTTATGTAATTGCTTCATTGTCGATAATAATGTAGGGGAACATTTTCAATGTAAGGTGTTGTATATACAGTATCGGGCATAAATACTGTTACAAAACACAAACAATTTTTTTCTTTAAATATGTATTTATTTCAAGACCTGACTTTAACAAATAGTAAGTAATTTACTAATCTACTACTACAAAAAAAATATTCATAATACATACTTTTCTTTTGTCATCAGTACTTTGCGAAGTCTTTTAGGAAAGTCTTTAATGGCCGCATGAACTAATTTTAAGAGTATTTTCTCCCAGCATTTATTAAATTTTGACTTCAAACAAACAAACAAACAACTTTATTTCCAATCAAGTACACAGTACATAAACATTAGTACATTGGTTTTTCAAATTCTTAAGATTAACAATCTAAGAGTAAGGATGATGGTGAGCTCCATGCGACGATCCTGGGATGTGTCCATGGGCGGGGAGTTCAGGGCTTACCGATAAGTGCGAGCTCACGGCGCGAAACAGCTCGTATACATGGCCGGGTTTCGAACCCGCGGTCTTTCTGCCCGAAGCAGAGACCTGATACCTAACACAGGCCGCAGACCACTCGACCACGGTGGCTGTTTGATACTCGGGAACTTCAGAACTTTGATACTCGGGCGAGGAGTAGAGCAGGCTTCGCCTTGATAAATAATTTTATAAAACTTCATTGGTAATATATGCAAATAATAATTATTCAAATTTATTTTAAATCATAACAGGAATTCTGCTCCACCACGTAACTATAACGATGGGTTCATATATTTTTTATCATAGTTGTCATTCTGAAATGTTTCTATCTCATGGGGGCTGAATACTGGATAGAACTTTTGAAGTTAGATGTTAATTTGGCAAGTTTGCTGTTTTATCTTTCGTATTCATGTTTGTATATCATTCTACTGATTTGTTGTTAGTTTTTCTAACAGGTAAAAATAAATATTCCACATTCACATTCCAGTGAAATATTTCAAAATAGTTGTAAATGTTACCTAGTTTTTAAAACGCCTTAAACTTTCTAAAACGTTTTAATCCTTTCTAGAATGTTTCTAAGTTTTTGAAAATTTTCAAACTTCAGGCATTTAACACAATGATGCAGGAATGGGAGTCGAAAGATATAAAATCAAATTTTGTAACCTTAGAAATTCTGACTTATTTTGATTAGTATGGTTTTCTTCGAAGATTTATTTTTTTAAATGAGTTGATTTCCTAATTTTTCAGTCTTCTCTGGACCAATTACACTGCTAGGATTTTTATGATATTGATCTACCATAAACATGCACAATAACAAAATGTATAGTCCTTGTTTCATTATTTTGGCAAATGAAGCTACCATGTCTGACGTTGCCTTAATGTCAAGGTTA